>CM029618.1:1460050-1510132 GCA_017311315.1 Dendrocalamus latiflorus
TATGATCAAAGGGCATGAAGCAAGTAACACATTCTAGTGTATCCGGATAAAGAAATCTTGCGATTATTGCAAAAGATACATTGACCATTTGGGTTGAAAGAAATACATTGTGTCGTCAGGCTCATGACTGCCAATTCGAAGCATAGCATAGCATCCGAGGCACATCCGAGGCCTGCAGCTGTGTCTTGAAGAATGCCAAGAGCTGGTCTTCAGATGTGGCATTCCTCAAACTATAAATTATGAATCTTATTCTCATAACCCATCTGAAGACCAGCTCTTGGCATTCCTCAAGACACAGCAGCAGGCCTCGGATGTGCCTCGGATGCTATGCTATGCTTCGAATTGGCAGTCATGCGCCTGACGAAACAGTTGATCTTTCCACCCAAATGCTCCATGTATCTAGACAAAAAACAGCAAATGAAGCAAGTGACATACTATAGTGTTCCCGTTCAATGAACCTTTGTTTAGGGACTTTGCTATTTGGTTTATAGTATTAGCAACTAAAGTAGGTGCTAGGATAGGCACTTTGTTTAGAGACCTTGTAGTAATAGTATTACAAAATTCAAGGAAATTTTAGTACAGAAGTTCAAAAAAAAAAGAAATTCCCAGATTCTTCGGTGAGCAGCCGACATAGCCGACTTCTTCGGTGAGCGACTATCCATCTGCTTCTTCCCACTCCTTCTCTTCATCTCTGATCTCTGGATCACGTACGCCAGTAGCGATGATTCAGTTAGATGAATCATCGCTACTGGCGTACGTGATTCAGAGACCAGAGATGAAGAGAAGGAGTGGGAAGAAGCAGATGGATAGTCGCTCACCGAAGAAGTCGGCTATGTCGGCTGCTCACCGAAGAATCTGGAATGTCTTTTTTTTGCACTTTTGTAATAAAATTGACTTGAATTTCGCGGGAAAAAGAAGGACTTGATACATTGGTACATTGGTAAGATAGGCACATCACCCCCTCCCTTCTCCCCCTCCCCTCTACTCCTCTCTTGTCTTGCAATTCAATATGATTACTTTCTCATCTTATCTTAATAGACCCACAAAATGAGCAACATGTCACCCGTGCATTCTTCAAAATCATCGCCGGAGGCGTCCGCTCCAACATCAAGACGCCAAGGAAGAGGGCTATCAAAGAAGCCTGAGGGCCGACAGATCATCACAGCGGTGAATGCATCTGGGGTCCCTATCCTTCCTCAAAAAGCAGTAAACGCATTCCGAACCATGGTTGGAGTAGTTGCACGAGAACGAATTGAGATCACATACAATTCGTGGAAGAACGTACCTGACACTCGGAAACGTGAGCTGTGGACCGAAATTTTGGCATCGTTCGAGTTCCCAGAAGAACACCTGGACGCTGCGCAACAACAAACCTACAAAGCGGCGTGCAAAGCATGGAAGAACTTCAAGAGCACGCTTGTCAGGAAATACGTGGAGACGGACGAAACGCCTGTTCATAAATACCCATTCCTGGAACCACAATGGGAAGAGTTCAAGGCGATGAAAACGACCGAAGATTTCAAAAGTACAAGTGTGGCGCACAAGGCCCTCCAGGCAAAAAATACACACCCTCACAGACTTGGCACAGCTGGGTATGCGGGTAAAATCCCGCAGTGGAGGAAGGAGGATGAGCTGGCAGCTGCACAAGACATCGCCCCGCCGTTTTCCAATATCCCGGATGACCGCGCTCGAAATTGGATTAGAGCAAGGTCATCTACAACGACATCAGGGGACGTCACCTTTCGAAACCCTGCAGACCAGCAAGTGACCGAGCGCCTGGTAAGATATCGATCAAACTATGTAGCTTGTAATTACTCCACAACTTCGTACGAATTGAAATGACATGTCGTGCTCTTGCAGGAAGAGCTGAGTTTTGAATCTACCCTGGGATCATTCCAGGGAACAAGGGAGAATGATATGCTCTCCGTGGCCCTGGGAAACAAGGAGCACCCGGGCCGTACGAGAGGCCTTGGGCTTTACGTTCCTTGGAAACATGGTTTCCTAGATGACTCCGACATGTATCGGCGCAGGAAGAGAAACAAAGCCGAGCGTGACGCACAGCTACGAGAAGAGATCAAGGAATCTCTTAGAGAGGAGCTATTAGCTCAGATGGCTGATGTAATCAGAGATGAGGTGCGGAAACAGACAGAAAGTCAGCAGGCCGCCACCGCCGCTCCTGTGATAGCTAGCCCGCACAACCGTCCGAGTAGCTGCGCGTCCAATCCGACGCAAACCCAGTCCAAATTTCCTGTGGACGACATCCTGGTAATAATTATTACCTCTCGAATGCTTGCTCCATTGGTAGGCCTATTCGAGTAGCTAATTTTGTATCGTTATGTAGGAGCCTACGACGTGCAGGCTCCAAGTGACATATGGCTCCATTCCCTTGTACGCTGCTTGGGGCCAGGCATATTCGTCTGGTATCGGGGCCATGGTGCACGGTCAAGCTTTAGCGCCAGGCTCCGCAAAAGTTAATGTGGATGGTGTGTATGCCAATTTTGAGGTGGTCCCGCTACCGAAGCCCCCCAACGACGAGATCGTGAATCTAGGACAGGCCATTGGAACATTCATCCAGTGGCCCAAAACCGACATATCCCTGGAGGCTTCTTCACCGGTGGCAGGACCAGAAGTGCAGTGCGAACAACAGCAACTTGCACTGGTGCCATCTCCACACGGGCAGTGCGAACCACAGCTACTTGCACCGGTGCTATCTCCAGGGGTGCTATTCTCGCCAGAGCAACTTGCACCGTCTATACCATTACAGTCGACTAGCATAAAGTCGACCGACAATCGAGGCAGTGGCCAAAGCAAATCAAAAACGAAGGATGATGATGATATCCCGTCCATGCCATTGGCCCGCAAATTCGTGCTAGCTGGGCCGATGGTATGTCAGGAAGAGCTCCAAAAACTAGGACTTGGTTGCCAAAGATTCCACCTTTGGTAGATGGAACAGTCCAATAAGCCAGAGGCAGAACGGCGCTCAGGTATCACTGTCTAATTCAAGCAGGAATATTTCTTGCACGAAGCTCAGGATTGTGTCTTCGCGGTGACCTTTGACGATATATTTGAACTTTTCACGCTCAACGCTCTCGACGCCTCACTCGTTCGATGCTGGACGCTGTAAGTCTGTACAATCACAGTCTCTGTTCACGTAATACCGATATATGTCACAATTTGTTGCTTTTCTGTGTTATATATAGATTCATGCTGACCGAAGCTAGATCATCGAAATCACGAATTGGTTTCCTGGACCCACGCTTGGTCGCCATTGATACCATCATCGAGAATGCATCCTTCGTTGAGGACTATATTACAAAATCACTGCTGGCTCACCAAGATAAGAAATTTGTTCTTATGCCATACAATGAGGATTTCCATTGGATTTTAATTGTAATTATACCAAAATGTAACAAGGCTATATACCTTGATTCTCTAAGTAAGAACAAATCCAGGTACACAGCTATCGCCCAAATACTCGATAGGTACGTACATTGTACATTGTACTCTTTCTTTCCTTCCGAATGACTAATCTAACTTTTTCGAATAACGAAGGTCGTTCGCCACATACGTTCAACAAACACGTGACTCGACGACAGGGGCCAAGGCCTTGAAACATGATCGCAAGTTTCGGGTATTCGCTAGCTACACATTAATTAATCATATACAACACATAGTAGTAATGGCACTTGATTTAACACATTATATTTTTTGCAGTGCCACCAG
Organism: Dendrocalamus latiflorus; assembly: GCA_017311315.1. Lineage (NCBI taxonomy): Eukaryota > Viridiplantae > Streptophyta > Magnoliopsida > Poales > Poaceae > Dendrocalamus > Dendrocalamus latiflorus. The sequence goes on from CM029618.1 coordinate 1,463,774, forward strand.
CAGCAGCCGGGCAACACGTGTGGATACTACGTGTGCCACCATATGAGACTACTCCTCGATTCCACCAAGATCACCAATTCTAAGGTTTGTCAATCTTCCCACATTTATTTCATACATGTCAAGTTTTATATATGCGCGCGTTGATATTCCTATCGACAGGCTGCGTCCATCTCTACATCTGCATTGAAACAGCCGGATTTTGCAAAAATTCGAGGAGAGCTCATTTGGTTTTTGTGGACAAAAGTCGTAAGATCAGATGGAGAGTTCCACTGCCCAGAATAATTTTTTATTATAATTCTAAGTGCAAATGCAGTGTACATCTTTTACAATTGTGTATTTGTTAATAGATTTTTTATTTCAATTCAATGAATTGATTTGCGAAATGGATGCTTTATGTTTGTGAAATGAAGTGTGTTGTCAATTGGATGTTTTATGTCTGTGAAATGAATTGAGATGTGAAATGTATCTGAAATGAAATGAGATGTGTCAATTGTATATGTTTTATGTCTGTCATTATCTGCTTGTTTTAGAGGGCATGGCTAGCATTTCCTGAGGCTAGCCAATAAACAGAAATATATTTAGGGGTAGAAAAGAATATCACAGACGGTTTTGCGTTAAAAACCGTCTGTGATAGCTGATAATCACAGACGGTTTTACGTTAAAAACCGTCTGTGATGATTAGTATCACAGACGGTTTTTAACTAAAAACCGTCTGTGATTATCAGCTATCACAGACGGGTTTTAACGCAAAACCGTCTGTGATTATCAGCTATCACAGACGGGTTTTAACGCAAAAACCGTCTGTAATAGCTGATAATCACAGACGGTTCAAAAACCGTCTGTGATGACCTTCGATTATCACTGACCCATAAATACAGACGGTTCACAAAACCGTCTGTGATGACGATTTCGAACCGTCTGTGATGACCTTTTCTGTAGTAATGCTGCATACTCACATGTACATGTATACAAGCTTTCAAGTCATCACGAGTACGCGCGTACAACACGTATGACGACGTACGTATACACGGAACACCCAGCGCTGACACGTCAAAAAAAATTTAGATAGAGAGAGACCTGACACTTTAATTTTAGGCCAGTCGCCATGTGCCAGCACATTGTTGACCGACTGGCCGGCCGATCCGATGTACTACTTATTAACTCTTGTCTTTTCAGTTTAATTTAGAAAGGCCCCAAAAATACATGCAAGCAGGCAATCCTGTCGGACATAAGCACGTGTAAATCGACCGGCCGGTGCAAAAGCAAATGTCACCGTCGCCAAAAAGTTGTCGTCCCGTGTGGCAGTCACTCGCGTCCTTTCCTGAACAGAGATGTGGCTAGCAGTGGCCGAGCCAGCCGCTAGTGGGTGCCTGGGTTGAGATGGCCATCGGCAGTGGAGGAGCTCGCCGCAGAGTTTAGACGACGGCGAGGCTGTTCGCCGGTGAGCTTAGATAGCATCGAGGATATTCTTGAATGCGAGAGAGAAATCGGAGACCTAATCTCCTTGTGAAAAATAAAGTCAGGGTTTTGCCGCACACCGTCCCACAGGGATCGGGTTCATTTATATACTGCTGAGATTACAGTTTAGATTACAAGGCTATTCAAACCAAATACATCTACCGGGTTACAGTTGGATTGTTTTCAGATAAGCTACAGTAGCGCTGGATTTACAGATAGCAGAACTCTGAATACAAATGCAATCTTATCTCCAGGGAACCGACTGCTTATCTCTAGTACAAGTCTTCAGATAACATGACAATATCTTCAACTGTCAAGTTGTTTAACAGCTCCCCTCAATCTCAGCCGATCTCCACAAGGTTGAGATTGCTTCTAAGACGTTCAAAAGGTACACGTTGTAGCAACTTGGTAAATATGTCTGCTAGTTGGTCAGCTGACGAGATAAACCGAACATCAAGCATTTTTGTTGCAACTCTTTCTCTGACGAAGTGGAAATCGACTTCAATATACTTAGTTCTCGCATGGAACATTGAATTGGCTGTTAGATACGTAGCACCGAGATTATCACACCATAATTGAGGTGGTATGGCCTGATAAACTCCAAGTTCCCTGAACAGTGACTGAAGCCAAATTAATTCTGCAGTTGCATTCGCCAGCGCTTTATACTCAGCTTCGGTGCTTGACCTGAACACAGTTTGTTGTTTCCGGGAGCACCATGAGATCAAGTTCGACCCAAGACACACTACATACCCACTTGTTGATCTCCTGTCATCCGAGCAACCAGCCCAGTCTGCATCTGAAAATGCGCTAAGTAACTAAGAACTGTCCTTTTGAATTTTCAATCCCATGGTTGTCGTGGCTTTTAGATAGCGCAAGATACGCTTGACTGCTGTCCAGTGGACATCCGTGGGTGCCTGCAGATATTGACACATCTTGTTGACTGAGTAGGCGATGTCGGGTCTTGTAATTGTCAAGTATTGGAGAGCGCCAACTGTACTGCGATATTCAAACAGTTCAGACTCTGGCAATACAGTACCACACTCTTTTGTAAGTTTCTCAGAAGCTAACATTGGGGTAGATATCGGTTTGTAGTTTTCCATCCCAGATTTCTTCAGCAGATCAAAGATATACTTTTGTTGTGTTAGCACAAGATTAACATGATGATAAGACGCATGCTAAAGATCAACATGAAGATTAAAGTGGCTCAAGGCAAATGTATATGTATACTAGGACTCTCTTTTACTTTTACCGATCTTAGGAGAAAGGATGGAAGACCGGATTAAAGGCTAAATATCGTACCATAGAGAAAGATAATGTCAAGTAGCTTGATAGCATATTCTTGTCTCATTTGGATAAATTTAGGATCATGCATTCATTGAAAATTAAAATTTATAGCCAAATATGTGCTCTGTCTGGAAAACCGGAAGTACTGAAGTTTTAATGGCAGAACTACCGTAGAGCGGAAGTTCCGCAGTCTTGAGCGGTACTTCCAGCGCTTGGAAGCTCCGAAAAAACCGAGCGAAATCTTTTTTCCAGATAGCACCCCTGGAGTCGCTCGGTGCTCTGTCCGGACAACCGAAAGTACTAGCATGCAAATCGCAGTACTTCCGCTTGCTGGAAACTCCAGCTACCCGAGCAGAGCTTTTTTTTCTAGAAAGCACCCTTGGAACGATTCTGAGTCCGCGGCAACCGGAAGTACTGGAGTTTCAATGGCGGAACTACCATTCGAGCGGTAGTTCCGTAGCCTTAAGCGGTACTTCCGGAGCACGGAAAGTCGGGCGGAACCTTTTTTCCAAAGAGTACCAACTTTCGACCTTGGTCCAAACAGAAGTACCGCGCCGACTTCCCAGAACTACCGGCCAACGAAACTACCAGATTTATAATGGCGGTAGTTCCGCACCGACTTTCAACGACTAGTTCAGAAGCTCTGACATAGCCGTTACTGTTGCATCAGAACAGGTGCGGAAGTACCATCCTTTGGCCTGCGGTACTTCAGCTCGCCCTGAATTTTTCTTGAATTTCACTCTAATGGCTAGTTTTGGTTGGTGATGGTATAAATACTCGTACTCCTGCTCAATGACACAAAGAAGAGACTCTATTGAACATCTTTGAGCATTTACTCCACACCTCATTTTCTCCTCGTGCATTTAATTGAGGTAGTTGAGCCAAAAGTGCATTGCATCCATTAGATTGATCCTTTGGCATTTAATTGTGGTCAAGCGAAGAGCGTGATCTTTTACTCTTAGTGTTTGCCGGCACCTGAATGACTTTGAGGAGTTTTGTGTTGTGACTTCTTCAAGAAGGTTGTGAAGAAGCCCGGTATCGACTTGTGAGTGGTTAGAGTCCACCACCTTCAGAGTGAAGGAAGGACTATCACTAATAGATTTGTCATGCATGTTGACAATAATTAAACCATTAACAATCCCTGCTGCTTAAATCAGGAGGTGCAGCTGCATTAACGGTGAGTACTTCTGAACTTGGGGATCTTCGTGTGCTAGAAACCAATAGGCATGTAAAGTTTTATGATGATATCTTCAGTTCTTATGTACAGATAGCTGTTTACATATATTTAACCTTTTAGGAGGTACATTTCCTATTACCGAGGACAATCTTCGTTGTATTTTGTATTTTTTTCTATGTTCTTGTTCTAATTATGTATAATTTTAAATTGTAAAAGATAGTTTGATTTTATATTTACTTTATTTATCTTTTGTCGGTTATATTCTACTAGATTCCTAGAATTTGATTTTAGATGCACCACTACTGATCAGCTCTCTCGGTCTAGAGTTTTATATGGATCGATGCAGCACGTTGGACGGACGCATGCGGTGCAGTGAGCGGCAGCGCAAGGCTCTACTGGCTAAGCTCGTCCTCTGGCCGTCCCATCTCTTGCTGTTGTGCGCCATACCTCCCGACTGTTGCTGCCTCCAAATGGCGCCAGCTGCACGTGTGCCCCTGACGACCACCACCTCTCTCCCCCCTCTCACACAGTCACACCACATATACAATTATACACCCACACAGTGACCAAGGTTTCAAATAGCCGGCTAAGACATTTAGCGGATGGGTTCCGCAGAGGTTACAAAGGCTATAACGGGCTATAGCCTCAAATAGCCTCATTTAGCGGATTAGTAAAAGTATATGTAAAAAACTCAAAATTCAATGTTTTATGCACATACAAGCATATAATCAAGGATATTTTAGCATACAAAAACATTCATAGCAGCAAATAGTGAGGCATAGTGCATTCCTTCAGGACATTATCAAACAAACACATAAGTTCAATAGATTACAGTCCATAATTTGGCCCACTTCAGGTTTTTTCCCTCCTTAGCGGGCTAAATAGCAGTCCATTTAGCGGATTTAGCGGGCTAAATCCGGCTAATAGCGGCAAACACTGTTTAGCGCTAAAATCGAATTCTCTTAGCCCTTAGCCTTCCCAAAGGCTAAATCCGGCTATAGCGGTGGCTATAGCCGGCTATTTGAAACCTTGACAGTGACACACATCATCGCATATCACTCCTCTCTCTCTCTCTCTCTCTCTCTCTCTAATCTCTCTCTACAAGCAAGAGCTAGCCTTGATTCAATCCTACAGGTGGCCTCACCTCTGCATTGCATCCATGTCGTCCATGCCTGTTAAATTACCACTGCTACTGACTCCTCACCACTGGAGATAGCTACGCTGCTGCTGCTGCATCCTGCATGCTGCCACTGTTACTTGCATCAGCCTCAAACTTCGCGCTCGCAAAGCTGCATCTCCGCTAGCTCATGCGGTAAAAAGGTCGCGGGAACAAAACCAGTAACCTGCATGCATGCATGCAGCCTCCAGAATCATTTGCTCCCTTTTTACTGCATGCATCCATGCATGCTAGCTTCTGAAATAAGTTAGCCTGCCGCTATCTTGCATTCTTGCCTCTGCGGTTAACAAACCAACCATGCACGCAATTGCATATGCATACGAAGCAGGCAGCATGCACTGTGCCCTAGTCCTAACCATGCATGCATGCCACAGTCCTTGTGCTTCCAAAGCAACATACAGAGACTGCTGCAAGAGAAGGACATGCTCGGATACAAGTACAAATGCACTCCATCAGCTGAAATGATCCAAGGAGCCTGCAGTACACTAGCCAGTACTCCCATATATCATTCATCATCGCTCCACTACCTTCAATTCCCGTGTAGTAATCTTTGTTTGCACAATTGCACTGTGTTGTTGGAACACAGTAAATACAAATGACATAGGGCAGGTCTGTTTGGAACGCGGGAACTTTCCCGATCACGTGTGAATTGAACTATTTATGTGAAAGTACTAAAAGATTCATGTGAAATTCTTGTGTTCCAGACATGCCCTCGATTCCGTAGAAACTTGGGAAAATTCATGTATACCAAACTGGGCCTAAATGGCTGAATGCAACAAAAGAAGCAAATGCCATCTTACCAAAACAATATACATATAAGAGTATTGCTATATAACATTCGACTGTTTTTGAGGACAAAAACAGTCAGATTGATCTGGGGCGTTAAATCTCCATCCAACGGATCCACCCATACAAGCCCCCCTCCAAAAAAAACTAACCCCCTCCAAAAAAAATGATCTAGGGCGTTGGATCTCCATCTAACGGCTCAAAATCTGACTGTTTTTGTCCTAAAAAACAGTCGAATGTTGTATAGACACTCCCTACATATAAACACACTGTTGTTAACTTTTACTTTAGTAAATTGATCTGCTCAAGCTGTCAAATATATATTAGCAGGGCATGCGCATTGGAGCTAGCTAGCTTATTACATGTACATTAATAATTAAACGCAGCTGCGAACGTCTGGGTTGAGACATAAAATATAGCAAGCAGAGTTGTGTGTCATATATACGTCGTGAAGTGGTTGGGTTAGCTTGCGTAGTGCTGCAGCCAGAACAACCAAAATGGGGAGGAAGAGAGGAGGAGAGACTAGCTGCTCGCTCGTTGGTGAAGTGGTTGCTCATGTGATACCATCTACCTATATCGATCTATTTTAGCTATCTAGCCAAGTTCCTTGACACATCTGTTCATATATGGAACTAACCCAAGAGAAACACCAACGAACTCACCCATCATTTATATAAATAAAAAACAACCGGTAAGATTCAAGGTACCTCATTCGTTTTGAGGACAAGAAAATCCCACAATAATCCTAAAATGAAAAAACCTAAAAACTCTTACATTAATCACAAAAAAGAAAAACATCTCCACTACTTATTTTGGTGAGACTAAATTATAACGATACACATCAATCATATATGTATATTAAAATTATATAGCAAATAAAATTATATTTTAATTATAGGCAATAGAGTTTATACTAAAGACAATCGTATCATAATATCTACCCGTGCAATTGCATAAATAAATCTACTGGTTCTCCATAAAATAGGCAGGTTTGTACAAAGCTAGCTAGGTCATGTAGCCTCCTCCTCCAGCTGATAGAGACAGATTAATATATAATTAAAGATGCTTAATTAATTAATTACCACTAAGCCTTCTTCCCATCCTACATGCTGATGCATTGCTTAAGTAAATGAGGTAAAAGTAAAACACGAATTAATTAACCGGTACCAAACACTAACGGAACACTAGTTTTAACCATAGATCCCTTGCTCTTGCAAGCAGATTTACCACGGATTAAACAAACACAAGATGAGGAGCACAATTAGCGAAGGGCGGAAGAAATCGATTAACTCTTAGCTTCAATTCCTTCCATGTCCATCAGTACGGCGCCACATGGCCGCCGCCTCCTCCTCCTCCTCCGGCGCTGGCCCACCCGTAGGCGTCGCTGGGAAGCTGGATGCCGTCCATCAGGTTGTGGGGCAGCTGGTCGGGCGCCAGAGACGGCTGCTGGTGTGCTGGCAATGGGAGTGGCGGGGGCCGCGGCGAGGACTGCCCCGCCAGTCCTTGCGGCGGTTCTTCGTCGTCGAGAGGGAGGCGCTCGTAGGAGGCGTTGCCGAACGAGGCGGCCACGATGACCACGGGCCCGGAGGCCACGAGCGCTCCGGCGACAGTGCCGCCCACGACCTGCCCCTGGCCGCCGGAGACGTAGACCGTGAGCCCGGTGGCGGACGGAGGGGCCGGCGGCGGGAGGAAGGACCCGGAGAGCGAGAGGATGTCGAAGCAGCCGGCGAGGCTGACGACGGCGCCGGGTTGCCGGATGGAGACGTTGGCGACGGCGCCGATGCCGCTGAGCACGCAGACGCCGACCTGGCGGCGGCGCGAGAACGCGGCGATGCTGTCGACGACGTCGCAGCCGGCGGCGACCTCCAGGATGTGTGCGCGCACCGCTCTGGCGCTGTCCTGCGTGATGACGACCGGCGGCTTGGGCTTGTTCTTGGACCCCGCGGGGCGACCCCTGGATCGCCGCAGCACTACCGCCGGCTGCTGCTCCTCGGCCCCCGCCTTCTGCCCGCCCCCTACCCCAGCCTGCTCCACTCCCGCGCCTCCGCCGTCGCCGCCGCCGTTGCTCCCCGCGCTGTTGATGGTGTTGCTCTCGCCCACGAGCTCCTGCTTCGCCACCATACCACCGCCCCCGACCCCGACGAGCTGGTGCTCCTGGAAATGCCGGAACGCCGGGTGCTGCCCGGGGTAGTGGCCATGGAACGGGTGGAACGCAACCGGCGGCGCGAACTGGTGCCCGCCTCCGCGCGCCGCGGCGGCCGCCACGGGATCCATCGATCGATCAACGACCACGGCGAATTCTTGCAGCTCTTGCCCGGCCGGCTACCACTCTCCGGCTTCGAGTTCTCGGTGGATGCTGCCGCTGATGGTCGCAGGTCAGTTGGTGCGGTGGGGTTAAGACAAGCGCGTAGATTGGGGTGGGTCCCACGAGGGCGCGCGGGTCGTCGTCGCTGACATGTCTGATTGCGCGCGGCTGACCCTCCGGCCGCAGTACCAGACGGAGCGTACAAGAAGATACTAAGGACCCGGGTGGGTTCTTCCGCGCTTTCACTTCTGACTTATATATAGGTTTTAAATTCTATCGATCATAAGAGATTGCATATAAAAGAACAGTTATATATAATTTTAGTTGGTATATCTGAACTCAGTACAGTGTCCACTATAATTCATTTGTAGATTCTGCCTTAAAAAGATATATCATTTAGAAACTAGTTGTCGTAGCAAGAAAGTGATAAGCTAAAACCTGAGCTTGGGCTGAATCCACTCATGTTTTTTTGTTGTGGTTTGTGGGTTTTTGGTAATTCGTTAGAGAGAGTATAGAGTAACAGAAACTCGTGTGTAGTTTTGACCGATATAAATGAAGTCACTATAGTGTGTACTACAATTAATTTTATAGATTTCATTTCGAAAAGATACGTAGTTTAAAAACTAGTTAATATAGAAAATCTGAAAAGTAATTTTTAGAAGTTAAGATGGAGGGTCCATAAATTCTTTCTCGACGAGTGGGCTGTTTTGGGATGTGATCTTTGCATGCAGGAGAGATGGGGGTTGAATCACAAGAGATGTTGTTTGGTTCTACGACGAGGAGAAAAAACACACTAATGTTGCGGAACAGTGTTATCTGCATGCCGCATGAGTGCGTGACTGAAGAAAATCTTCATGTTGACTGCTGGCTCTTCAATCGGTTATTCGAATCAGCGTTCGCATGAGAAATGACCATGCCATTCTGTCTTGACGCAGGTACTCTCAAGTTGGCCCGTGAGAAATGATACGCAGATACTCACACTATAACAAAAACATCATTCTAGATGTTTATCATAGACGATTCAATATAAATTATCAGTGATAAGGTTACCATAAATAATTTTACAAAATAGGCCATCTAAATTCACCGCGATAGAAAGAATCATCTATGATGAGTTACTTATCACGGACGGTTCAGAACAAAAACCGTTGTGATGTCTGTACTTATCACAGACAGTTTTTTATGTGGCTGGTTGCCCACCTATAAAAGGGGTTGCGATGGAGACGTGTAGGGTAAACCATCCAACCCTTCTCTCATGTGTTTTCTTGTTTATGGTTAGGATTTCAGAGTGAAGCATATGGTGTGTTTTTTATCCTTTAAGATGGAGTGGCTGTAAACTCAACTTTCTCAAGTGAGCAATACATTAATCTTTGCAGATTTCCATAGATTCATATTGATTTGGTTATTTTGCTCTTGATTTGGCCTCAGTATGATTTCTTGATCTAAGGGTTTTTGAGTTAATTTCTTTGGTGTTCTAATTTACTATGACATGTGCGAATACATCTAGACTCATCTTGGTCATCATCCTTCCACGAGCTAGTTATATTCACCAATTTTGATTTTGACTCGGTTTTGATGTAACTTTCCAACAAACTGAAAAAATGGTCATCTTTAGCAATGATTTTTATGATCATTTATTGGAATATGTTTTCAATGCCTTAGAGATGATCTCTACAAAGTTCTACATTAGTTGGATCTACGGATCAAAATTTGCTTTTGTTTTCATTTTGAATCGGAGCTGAAACAGTCGGTGCAGTTCTGTGTCTGGAACGTTGACCAAATTTATGACTACGTTGGTTTCGACCATGGTCAAGTTCCAGATTGCATCGTAGAGTTTTCGACCTCATTCAATCTTTCGACCGCTTCGTGTTTTCCCTACCACGTGGGATTTTCGACCGCTCACTAATCGTCGATTTCACTGGTTGGTTTTTGAACTGAATCGACCACGTCGGTCGTAGATCACTCGTTGACTTTCGACCACGTTGGTTATTCGACCACTTGTTGGCTTACGACCACGTTGAACACTTTGGTTGCCGAATGGTTTCAACCACGTTGATTATTCAACCACTCGTTGGCGTCCGACCACGTTGATTTCGATCACTTTAGTTGCCGATTGGTTATGACTACGTTGGTTGTTCGACCACTCGTTGGTATTTGATCATATTGTTTACGACCACGTTGGTTGTTCGACCACTCGTTGGCATCCGATCACGTTGGTTACGACCACGTTAATTTTTGATCACGTTAGTTTTGGTCTCGATGGTTATCGACTATGTTGGTTTTCAACTGCACCCTGGTCGTTGATCGCGAGAGGCGACTTTCGACTACACTAATTTCTAATATACTGTCAGTTCTTAACTACGGTGATTTTCATTCAGTAGTCGATTTCCGACCACATTGAACTTTCGACTAGTAGTTGAATTTCGACCATATTGTTTTTCATGCTGTCTAGTTGTGTTCAACTCTGCTTTTTCGGTTTTCAAGTGAGAGTTCAATCTTAATCTTTATAGCTTTGTAGCTATCAGAGAAAAGGAATAAGTGAATACTTAAGGGAAAAATTTAAAGGCACCATTCATCTCCCTCTGTTGCCTGTTCGGTTCTACATTTTTTTCTCTTATAATATATAATATTAAAATATCACAAATAAAGTGCTGCAATAATATTTTTTTAAAAAAAACAGCAAAATTATATATATTATTAAATTATTTAAACGTATTTTAAGGATGATGCCAATACGCTGGTCACCTCGCTAGTTCAAGCTGGTTCTTGAATCGGCTGTTCCGTCTCAGCATTTACTTGAGAGATAACCAATGCGGATATCACTTCTTCCCGATGCTGGTTAGCCCGACGGATGGGCGGTCTAGATGTCCGGCGGATAGGGCGCGCATCATCTGAAATTTCTGTTGCCAATCTAAACGGATGTATGCTCGTGCATGAGCTCGAGTTACATACACACTCTCAAGATATATATAAACTAGAATTTAAATGATCAGGAATCAAAACCTAGCACTGGACCACTGTTTATCGTCCAAGTGACGCCACAGCAAAAGATACTAACACAGTAATCTATGCTGACAAAACTGAGGTATGTTTTCCTCCTCGTGCGTGCGTTCGATCCTTCGACATACTGATACTGATACTTTTCCTTTTCTATTTTTTTTCTAGTATATCATAATTACATTGCCTCTCTGTCATATATTCTGATAGAATCTGTTACGCCGCACAACTCGTACTGATCGACCACTGCCTCGAATTAAGGTAGAGATAGAGAGAGAGAGAGAGAGAGAGAGAGAGTACAGAAAGCACACGCAACCAGCCAACTGCAAGTATGTATATATATGCACTAAACCTCAAAATCATTTTCAGTAAATGTTCTTATGTTAATTTCAGCATAGAAGAAGCAGCACATATTGATTTTAGCATGTACCCCAAGCCTTTAAATATTATCCGATCCGGTGAATCCCTACGAAGAAAACAATCTTTAGGTCGAAATTACAGCGAAACGGCAGTGATATTCCTCAGAGAGAGAGAGAGAGAGAGATGGCAATGACATTGCAGTATGTACTCACACCGTTCATTTCAATTCAGAAAACATGCATAAGCCGCTATTGCAACAACAAGCATATATAAGACGTTGACAGGGCGTAATGCTTCGCTTTAATTTTAGCTGGTAATTGAGGTCAACTGCCTGTCTGCATGTAGCAACTACCTCTATAATTCTTTGGCTTCACTGAGTTGCAAATTCATGTGCTCTCTGCTATCATATCCTGAGATTTAATGGGGGTTTGCTCTTGGGCATGCACTCGAGTGTCCTTTCAGGGACGGGAGATCAATGAGCGCACACGAATTCAAGAAACAAACGAGCGAGGTATAGGCAGATTGTCGCAGTGAGATGAATGCGCGGGCCCAAAATTAGTTGAACAAGGCACATATGTACTCGCTAGCATGCTGATGGGCACCGGCCGGCCGGCCGGGACGGCGTGCGCGGGGCAGGGCGGCGACCCCCACAATGAATGATCGATCGAGCAGTCAGCTGAACAGCGGCCCCCGACCCCCTCGGCGGCCCGGACCCCTACCCACGCACAGACTACAGTTTCAACTTTCAGGCTGGCCAGCTGCTGGTTAGCGTACGAGAGGCATAGACGATGATGGACTGCTGCATCTGCATCGACAGTAGCACATTTGTAAAAATCTATTTATGTATATATCTTTTAGGAACTTTTAATATAGCAAATGAGCTTTAAAATTATAAATTTTTTTGTAAAGTCTCCCGATATAGTGTACTTGCTTTTACAATTTTTACATAATTTTATTCATTTTGGAATTTTTCATAACATCCCTTTGAACAGTATACTTAAATGAATTTTTGAGAAAAATTCAAGATGGATAGAATTATAAAAAAATTACACAAATAAATATACTATGCGGGGGGCTTCACAAAATAATTTATAATTTTTGAAAATCATTTGCTATATTTATAATTTTCTACTAAAAATATAATGAATTTCCAGAAAATGTGCTACAATGTTGTTATAGTGCTATCCGCATGGTTACTGTGCGGTTTTGGGTGAAGATTCTGTGAATGCACATGCCGCGCATTCATTCATCGTTTTCTTCTTCTTCTTTCTCATTTTTACGTCGTGTCGCATCTCGTCGAGGCGTCGCGTCCCTAGAATGTTGAAGCAAATTGTGGATGCTAATCCGAGGATATGCATCAACAAGATGAAGAGGCCCTACCCGTCCAACATCCCAAGCACTGCATGGGACATGCTAATCTAAGGACATACATCAACAAGATGCTAATCCGGGGACACGCGACAACAGGATTCTGGTGATGCATGTGATCACACAAGCATTGCACCTCGATGAGACACGACATGACGTAAAGCTGAGGAAAAAAAGAAAAGGAAGAAAACGACAAATGAATGCGCGGCGTGCATATTCGCGGAATCTTCGCCCCAAAACCGCACGGTGACCGTGCATATGGCACTATAGCAACACTGCAGCACATTTTCTAGAAAATCCATTAGATTTTTGGTAGTAATTTTTAAATATAACAAATAAGCTCTAAAAATTATAAATTATTTCGTGAAGCCTCCCGACATAGTATACTTATTTGTGTAATTTTTATAATATTATCCATTTTGAATTTTTCTCAAAATCCATTTAAATATACTGTTTGTAGGAATGTTATGGAAATTTTTAGAACAAATAAAATTATAGAAAATTATACAAGAAAGTACACTGTGTCAAGAGGCTCCACAAAAAAATTTATAATTTTTAGAGCTCATTTGCTATATTAAAAAATTTCTACAAAAATATACGTTAATAGATTTTTTTTTGAAAAATGTGCTACAGTGCCATACCTCCTGCCCCAGGTGCAGAGGTAGGTCTCCTGCCACACTTGGTACCAGATGCAGGTGACCTGCCATACCCGGGCCAGGTTTATTATATGGGTGTTTAGATTTACAAATTACATCGAAAGGGGCTAGTTGTGTAAAGAACCATTCTCATGAGGCCATAAGTGCGAAGATACCAAGATTCGAGGCAGCATACGTCGTTCCTGAGTGATCGCACAGAATTGATGAGCGTCGTCGTCAGTGGACTGGACTGGTCAGACGACGTGCCCAGCTTCAGTATGTCTGCCCGACCGGCGCCTGCAGATGTTTTGCGATCGATCGGTCCATCTGCGAGTCGCCTCCTGCAGTCCTCCCTCTCGCTGCTGCCGGCCGGCCGGTGCGTGCGCGCACATACGCTGCTAGCCGCGAGACACTGACACTTCTTCTCTAGAGCTTGCTACTACGTACGTTGGTTGTTCGTCTCTCGCGGTGCATGCATGCCGTCGACCAGCCATTCATTACGCGGTAGTATCAGTCGATGTAAAATGCTGGCCGCATAGGCGTATCATGTCGATCTACTCGATCGTCGCCACTGTTGCATTAATGATGCGCTGATAGTGATACAGGTGGCCGGATCGATGTGAATGATGCGAGGCGATATGTGCATGCACGAGGGCGCGACATGTCCATAAATACCAGGACGTATATCATCAGCTCATCGTGCATTGGCTCGACGACCCCTACCTACCCAATAACTGATGGCGTATTGGCATGCGTCAGTCAGGCGTGCGCGCGGGGGCGGCAGGGAAGGAACGCCCGGCTACGGACGGGACGCGGTTGGCGGAGCCGCGTCCGGGGCCTAATAATTCGGCCCGTTTTGCTCGTGCGCCCACGCGCGGGTACATGGGATTAGGGTTACGTTCATTTAACTTAAGTTTCTCATTTCTGATTTATTTTTATTATTATTTATAAATTTTGTTTTTTTCTAGTTTTTTTAGCTTTTTTACCGGTTCTTTTTTTCCCGTATTCGTTTGTATTGTCCGTGATGGTTTAACCTGTTTTTCTATTTTTAAATTTACTGACGCCAAATAAACCACCATCAATTACAGTGCAATTTCATCCAATTACAGTACAGTTTTAGTCATAAGCTAATTTGTTTCAGTCCAATTGAGCGGAAGGATGGGGCGCATCCTGAGCGTGATGTGACTTGTCCACCGCTGCTGCTGCCGGCCGATCGAGTTTCTTGGTCTGGTGCCTTGCCCGGCCGCACTGCTGCAGCTCCGTCCACGCGCGCGCAACCCGCGAACCCAGAGCCCTGTGTGTCCGGCGCTGAATACGATTCATGCAATAATCGCATCTGATCCAGTCCACTTGACTAGGCGAGGGATTCAGGATCATGCAATATAATATAGCGCATGCAACCATGCATACGCGGCTTGCGTTGCGTTTCTGGCTGGGTTTGACTGGGGTTTTGACGGGGAATGGCCGGGACGTACGTGCGTCATCAGGCCGTCGCCACCTCAGTGCCCTCTCTCTCTCTCTCTCTCTCTCTCTGCGTGTTTTGCTGCACCCTGCCCTGCCCTGACACACACCACTCACCATCCCCTGCACCGCCAGTGAACCATCGCCAGCGTGCATGGGAACAGACCACACCCCAAGTTGTGCTCAACTACCACTGATTAATTTCGCATCCATGCTCACGTGGTGCAGACGGATTATGGCTTTTGAAACGAATAAGTAAGATAATTTCTTTATCATCATTATTTTAAAGCTGATTTATTACGATAATTTTTTTAAATAGCTTTAGTATTCAGTTCATTTACACAGGTGATCGTATTAAAGCCAAAAGCTGTAAGGTACTGCCGAAAAACACACCCCCATATTGCTCAAATTCTGACCGTGTTATAGGCGTGGGCCTTGGGTCCAGCCGGGTTATTATTAGGAATTAGAGATTGGTTTCTATTTGAGTTAGAGATTAGTTTCCATTGTTAGAGATATAATTAGAGATATGATATGGGTTTCCATATTATTAGAGATAGGATTGGAATTAGATTCGATCTGTTAGGATGAGCCATCTATATAAAGGGGCTACCGCATGCTATTGTCATCAAGCAGAATAATATCAAAGTCTTCCTAGTCTATAGTCTCTCCTCTCTCCCTACGCCGACGCCATCCGGCCATCTTCTTGGTGGTGTTTACCCGTTATGAACTAAGGTTCATAACAACTTGGTATCAGAGCAGTCGATCCCTTCCCACGACTTTCTGCTACCATGGTTTCCAACGAGGAGGACAGTTCCATGAGAGCAACGTTTAAAGCAATCAAGAAGCAGATGGTTGGGCTCATGCAGCAGTGTGCCGAGATGAACTCCCAACTTGAAGATTTGACGCGGGAGAGCATCGCAACCGACGCCAGGATTGCAGCAATTGTATCCAGGAGGAGTTTAGCTGCCGGCAACACCCCACCGCAAACAGCAGCTCCAAGTCAGGAGAATTCTCCACCCCCGCCACAGCTGCTCCTCCGGTCGGCTGCTCCGACCCCGCCCGAGCGGCCACCGTCGCCCGGGCCGCCCGCGTCGCCGCCGCCGCCGAAGTCTGCCTCGCGTCATCTTCATCTGCCAGATCCATGCAAGCCGCCGCCGGCCGCTCCCTCGCCGTCCGCTGCCAGATCCACGCCGGAGCTGCCGCCCGGAACCGCCGTCGCCTGGGCCATCGCCGCCGCCGCCAGGTCCGGCTCCACCCGAGCCGCCGCCGCCGCTCGGCACACCTCCGCCCCTGGCGCAGCCGTCGCCGGCCGGTCCACCTCCGCCCTAGCCGCCGCCACGGCTGCTCCGCAGGCCGTCGATCCGCCGTCGATCCTCCGGCAGCTGCTCCGCTTCCGCAGGCGGCCGCTCCGCTGGCCGCCTCGGCTGCCGCTCCGCCGGCCGCTCCGGTCGCCATCGCCGCACGGATCCGAGCCGCTGCAGCTGGCGCCGGGTCCGCCTCCGACGCTGGATCCACAGCCGTCGCTGTCGACATCGCCGTCCCCGGTCGCGGGCCGCCTTCATCCTTGCAAGCCGCAGCCGCCGTCGTCTCCTTGGATCTGCTCGAGCGCGGCCGGCCGTCACCCTGCTGGCCGTCATCCGTCGGCTGCTGCTCCGCGGGCCGCCGCTGTTTGGCTTTGCTTCTCCGTCGCCCGCCGATGCCGACGAGGAGCCTCCGCCACCGGATCCGGCGTTCCACGCCGTCGCCCGGGCCGCCTCCGCCGCGTCGCAGCCGCCCGGGCCATCTCCACCCGCGCCACGGCCGTCGCCCAGGCCGTCTCCGCCCGTGCCGCCGCTTCGTCGACCGCCGCCGGCCGCCCGCTCCGCCGGCCTCCGGCCGCCGCTACGCCTCTGCTTCCGCGCGAAGGCCTCCCCTTTGACCGATGCGTTCGGTGTCGGTCGGTTTTAAAACCGACCGGTTAGATAATGGCAAAAAAATCAAAAAAATCAAAAAAAATTGAGAAAAAATAAATAGTTTATTTTTCAGGCATTATATTTCCGAAGGCGTTACACTTCGTCTAGCCGTGTTCCGCGTGGATCTGGCCGCCCGTTTCCATCCGCTGCAGCACCCTGCCACCGTCGAAGGTCTTCCATTGACCGCCGTCTAGCAGCTCGAGGACGAGCTGCATGTCCGGGAGGGGTGTAGTGTTATAGGCGTGGGCCTTTGGTCCAGCCGGGTTATTATTAGGAATTAGAGATTGGTTTCTATTTGAGTTAGAGATTAGTTTCCATTGTTAGAGATATAATTAGAGATATGATATGGGTTTCCATATTATTAGAGATAGGATTGGAATTAGATTCGATCTGTTAGGAGAAGCCATCTATATAAAGGGGCTACCGCATGCTATTGTCATCAAGCAGAATAATATCAAAGTCTTCCTAGTCTATAGTCTCTCCTCTCTCCCTACGCCGACGCCATCCGGCCATCTTCTTGGTGGTGTTTACCCGTTATGAACTAAGGTTCATAACAGACCGCAAATGCTGTGCAAATTTCAACCTTTTCTGGGAGAAAGGGAATGGAAAATTACGCTAGCTAATTGTTCACACCCTCTCAAAATAAAAATGGAAAATCGCAGTTACTTCCACCGAACCTAATATATAGCAGACGGGAGGTGAAGTCATCCGCCTGACAAAGTTCCACATCAGATCCAGTGCAATTCATAGGTAAATAAACACATATCAGCAGCAGTACAATATTGCGGAACTCAAGGTATCCACCCGGTGCATGCCTATATGAAAGCAACTAACATATCACTCTTCTGCAGTAATAAGTTAACAGTCAAAAGATCAGCTACTGTACAATGAATACAAGTATAATTCATGACCAAGTCTACTATCTGCAGGCTCTCACTCTCCCAAATTGTAACAGCACTCATTTTGGCGTTGATTATATTTTTACAACAATAATTTTACGAACTACATAAAAGTAGGAAACCTCTCACATACTAGGATTTGAATAAACGAATTGCTACCAAGAGTTTCAACTGCCCCTCAGTACAACAAAAATGAACACTTGTGGTGAAAGAAGGTACAAACCCTTGCCTGTTCAGATAATTTAGCATGGTGCCCATGCACGCGCGCAAAAACTGAGTAAATCAAGGGTCCATACGCTTGATTACCAGCACTTGGCGCAATGGTATCCCTACTTGCACGAGGAATGTAGCTCCACGCCGCGTGAGACCCAGCTGCATCTTTGGTTATTTTATCAGCATTCTATTCGCAATCTTCTCATCTCCGATTGAAGAGTGGGGCTAGATATCAGTGTACGGTATGCTAACATCCTTATATCTTCTCGTGAACAATCCCTTGAAATCCGAACAAGTTCCCATAATGCACCTTCACTGATAATATCCTTTGCATTTACTTCTGCAAAAGACCCAAATGAACACCATAAGTACAAATGTACAATATTGCAATCACTATTAAATATTTTTGTGTGTGACAGAGAGAGAGAGAGAGAGAGAGAGAGAGAGAGAGAGAGACCATGTTGTGCCAAATGGCACAGCGCAAGCTCAATGTGTCGCCTAATTGGAGCAGCTTCATTATTGGCATTTTTTACAATCCAAGGAAGCGCTCCATCATCGATCAATAAAGATTTCCCCACCTTGTTTCCTGATATAACAAAATTATGCACATCTTAGTTAGAATTACACGGTTACAACATGATCATCATCTCAGGGATGGGATAGGATCAAGACAAATAAATAAAAAATTGATCTCAAACAGGAATAATGTTGGGCTGCATTGAGGATCTAGACATCATGTTTCTCCATAGAATGCAGGCATATTGTTCCAAGTTAGATCAAACTTGGAAGTTGGAAGTATATATAAAGACTTACTGTTAAGAACTGCATTCGACCTAATCTCAGAGTATCATCAATTTCCACTTAGAAAATGAATCTGAAACTTTCACGGTGCTGGATGAGATGGAACTACAAATTTTGGTTAAGTGCACTTAGGACCTCAAAACTAGAAAGTTCCCCTTAAATGGCATCTTTGGATTGTGGAATATGCTACCCAATCGAATCAAAGTATCTGTTATCACCTTATTAAGGGAAAACCAAATGAACAGTACATAGATCGGTACCATTACCTTGAGTAGCTGCTCTAGATTCACATTTTGCAAAGTTTGCAATGCCACGTGCAACTTGAGCAAGGACATCAGGGTGCCCACACTTAACCATTCCCAGCAATGCTTTAATACCACCTTCTCCTCTCAACCGTGTTTGCAGTTTATCTGTTTAAAGGAAAAGGTGATGTTAAGGACATAGCCACATGGATAGGAATAGCTTCCTGTTTCATGCCCAAGAAATTAAGAAATTATTTGTAGAATATGTAGGCTCCTACATGAGTCTTGAAGTTATCTACTTTTCAACAGTGCTCCCACAAATTATTGCTGGTCATTGACCAAAATCTAGACTTCAACAATTTTTCTTTTCGATAGAACTTAGAGCAACATGCAAATATGTATGTATGGATAATTAAGTTATAAATTGGATGGTCCTGGTGTTTTATATAGCCAGTTGCCAGTTGCCACAGTTATTACTGTAGAGTGTCCAGAATACCAACTTTCAGAGACGTGTTTTCAGTATATTCATTTCTTAGGGTAGACTAACTCTTGCATCAGCAAACAAGCAGAAATATAGAGTTACCATTGCCACAAAGGTTAGCGATAGCTCCAGCCACCATTCTTAGAGTTTGTGGGTCCTCTGCATCCGATGCTGTCATTGACAACAAGGTCACACCACCTTGAGCCATGATAAGATCTTGATTTGTTTCTGCATATGTAGATTATCACAATAATATAAGAATACATATTCTACCACATAAAGAAGCTCACTATCTAAATCTCTCTTTCATGAATTACAAAATACTATCGGCTCACTAACCATTCATTGCAAGATTAGCAATTGCTCCTGCCGCTACTCTGCGTATGGTCTCATCCTCAGAGCTCCTCAGCAGCATTAGGAGGGACGTAAGGCCACCTGCTTCTACAATCTTTTCCTGATTTGCCTCTGAAAGTACACAAAGTCAAATATAGTTAAATTATGATTGTATGAAATTAGCATAAAACCATATACTGTTCAGAGCAAAATTAAGCAAATAAATGCAATTATTGCAAGCTTGATCCAACATGAGCAAGCAAACATTACACATCACATTAAACAATGAGATTTAGTGCCAGGGTTAAATATTGGAGCATCAATTGAAAAAACGTGTGATAGCAGTATTCTACCAATGTCTATATTTCTGTTATCTGACAGGGATGCTTAAAAATCAAATTCACATATATAACTGGAGAACAGAATCATGCAGCAAATGCAACTCTGTGGACAATAAAAGAACAGACAGCAGCACCTCTTATCTAATATGAAAATTATGAATATGCCAAGCTCACCTTCAGCGGCCAGATTCGCAACAACTTTCACAGCATGAACGCGAACATCAGGTTCTTCAGATTCAAGCAGTGACAATATCTTCTGTAATCCGACTGAAACAGTTTGAGGAAAAACTTTAATCACCATATGTGTCGCAGAGATGTCAAATAGTTGGAATGGCTTTTTAATTGTTAAGAGTAAACACAAGGCACACCGCACACGACATTTCAGAAGTTCTATCAAAGGTTTAAATCAATCTTCTCATGATTTCATCTTAGTCCCCAATAGTTTTACTAATCCCATTCACTATCTCCATATGTATCCTGGCTCCAAGTACACAACAAAAGCATTCTACAAAGTCTGTCACATCTGTTGTCTCTCCTATTGTTTTTGAGCTTTTGACAAAAACAGAGCGCACAAGTCAGCATCATTTATTTTATAGTGCTGGACCAACAGAAAAATGGAAATTTTCTCATAATTTTTTAGAATCAAGGAGGTCACTATCAAGGTTCCACAAACCGGAACCGGAAGAAATCCCAGTCGGCGGCCGGTAACGGTAACCGGGCGGTTACCGGAAAAACCGGTCCCAATTTGAAAATCAAAATTTGAATTTTGAGATGTTTTGAAACCGGTAATCGGAAAAACCGGCCAGTAACCAGAAAACCTGGAAAAAACCGGTCAAAATTCAAAAATAAAAAATTGCTACCGGCCGGTTTTTTCGGTTACTGGTCACCGGTAAAAACGGTAACCGCCGGGATTTTGAACCCTGGTCACTATAACAGAAAAACAGTTTTACAATTTGGAGATAGCTAGACAAGCATGAGTGAATCAAAGGTGTAGAACCAAAACTAGCACACATGAAAATTGGACTATGTGAAATTTATTGGATTACAGGCAAGATTTCATTCCTCAATAAAGAGCAAATAAGTAATATATACCTTGTTCAAAGAGTTTAGCAATCGGTGGCCTAGGTCCATTGCTCTGCTCTCTAGGCTGTGAACTCCGAGTATGAGACATCAAAGAATCTAAACCAGGAAATATTTTCCCTGATCCATCTCTGTCGAGGCTCCTTGTCTAACAAGAAAGAAATTGAAATGAAAGAAGAGTGTTAGGGACCTTAGGGCAGCACCGTACTAGAAGTAAAACAAAAGGAAATATTCCAAGAAAGTGCAACCGCATTCAATAAAGGCGGTATAATTCAACAAAACATGGAGGCTACAAGTCAAATAATACAGGCGACTTTAATTAAACTAAGGACATGTTCGAATTGGTTTTTGCTTCTGTCTTCTGCTTAGAAAAGTCAAAAGCTAATATGAACATCCGGTTCTCAAAGCGGCTTCTCTACTCCTCTCGCTACCGTCTCGCTCCGAGAATATAGTAGGGGGTCACAGACTCACAGGTGCACACACCTTTGCCTCACTTTTTCCACCGCTCGCCCCTCCTTCTAAAAGCTACTTCTTTCAGTTATTACTATTTATTTTCAACCAAAAGATATAAGCCACAACCAAAAGCCAATACGAACGCCCCCTAAACCTTTGATAGCCAAATAATAAGCTAGTCATTTGATGATCTCGAACATTCATTTTTTATGATTGCAATGCTTTCCTGAGCTATGCATTATAATTGGCAAAAGGCAACAACCAGAGAGAATATACAAATCAATGGGTATACCACTTATTAAATTAATCAAATAAAACATAGTCATTTCACCTCGAAATCTAGCAATTCGGAATCATCACTAACATGAGAAACTAGCATTGCCAGTAATTCCTACCTCATCAGCTTCCAGACTTAACTGCATCATCTGACTTTTCAAAACGGCGATTTCTTCTTCGAGTTTCTCTTTTTGGCTAGCTTCCCTATCCAGCATTTCCCGGAGTCTTACAACCTCAGCAGTAGCTGTAGCCTACAACATGAGAACAAGGTTAGTTAGTATGCTATCAGGGCATTCGGGTAGAATTTAGTCACAGTTAAAATAACAATTATATACTGACAGCACCTCCATTTTTTTCCAGTGAGATACTTGATTCTTAAGGTCATTGGCCTCATCTTCAGCAGATTGGCGTAACATTTTCTCATTCAGTATTAAGTTATGTGCTTCTCCCACCTCATTTGATGTAGACTCGGTCTCTTTAATCTACATTTAAAAAAAATGCATGAGTAATCATATTTAGAATTTAAAAAAAATGGGCACCTTGTCCTAAACTACAAACTAAAATATTAAACGCTATGTAAGTTACGACATATTTTTAAAAATATGAAGTCATAAAATTCTTTCCCAGGCCAACAACAAACAGATAACATGAGATTTAACTGATGAAATAGCAAATGTGTAAAGCTGAATTAAACATGTACCTCCTTGGGTGATTGTTGCTGTACTTTCCACTTCTCCTCCAGTATCTTTATAGAGTCCAGGTATTCCTGATGGTACTTCATTTTCTCATTCTGCGTTAAGAAAGCACGCAGCTAAAATTAATACCAAAAAAGATAGCTTCAATCAAGCATGTTAGAGAATTTGCGAATTGAACATAGGATTCATTGTGTTATGGTACATATTCTAGGAAACACTGAGGTGGCTTCAAAACAGTAATGGCAGGCATAGGCATAGTTATTGCAGCAAAAGAACAAATGGCAGGATATAACAATATAGGACATTTTGGCCAAGCTGAAAAAAAACAATTAGCATTATGGGATTCATATTCTCACACAGAACATAAAGTTAACACAAAAATTAGCTCCAGGAAACACAAACAGCTAAATTGAAAAAACACCAGTCCAAAGTCATTTTAGGCAGCCACACTCCATAAAAGACTTACTCCGTAAAATACTTAAATACATGCCACTCCCTCCTAGTTTCATTGGAGGCAAGAACCTAATTGAATATTTTTGACAAATTTTATAGAAGGCTTTCCAAATTACACTTTCCTTCATGTTTTTTCCCACAATATGGGCACAGAATGTCTGCATTGATGCTCTAGCCACTACTGCCATGCCATAGTGCTGTAGGCTGTTAGCTGTAGCATCACCTATGATGTTTCTGCTCCAGCGCTGTAGGTGCTGCTAACACAGTAAAGGTGGCCCTGCGCTGCTAACACTGTGAAGGTGGTCTTTATGCTGCTAACACTGTGATGTTGGCCTTTAGAAAGAGGGCAGGACTGGTGAGCACCTGGAGATGCTCGGTGGGTTTGAGTTATAGATGATGATAGAAGTGAGATATTTGAGGAACCAAGAAATGGCAAAGGTACCAACTAACAGTTACTTGAGCCATTTTAAGATTGAACACTACTTTATGGTCCAGATCTAAGGCCCAGTTTCACAATGGCTTTTCTCAATTTCAAACTTCTGGCAGTGCAAACCTAATATTCTCTAAGTAGAAAATAAAAACATATGAGAAGCCAAGTTCAAATATTCGCTCATCACTGTCAATTGCTAGAAATTTGTCTCCTCATGAAGCTCAACACACCCCTCAGAGTAACTGCTTGCACCAATATACAAGACAAAAGTTAAGGGGCTAATTAGACAAAAGTTAAGGGGCTAATTACTCTATACAAAACAGAAAGATATATAGAACAATATAAACCTCTAGAGCAATTTTGCATTCCCTTTCAGCCTCAGCAATACGGCATTGAGCTTCTGCTGTTATTCTTTCAACTTCATCATCAAAATATTTCCGTTGCCTTTCATTTTCTGCAATTAACTTATCCAATTCAATATCAAGTCTCCTACATAAGCTTTTGTAGTCAAATTCTTCTTTCAATTTCACCATGTTCTCAACCTTCATTGCCTAGATATGAAACAACAAAGTAAATGTTAATCACTCCATAAAAATAAATATTTCCAACACTTCCATGAAATCATGAGATGGTCAGTTGGTCACTACTTCGCAAGTTGAAGGCGAAAGAATCTAAAACCATTAAATACATCTTAGCGTAAGAACTTACTCTTTGTCCAAACATTATTGTACTTGTAGTCTCCCCGCGATGTGTTGGAGATGGACCAATTGTCACAACCAATGATGTTCTTGCAGTGCCTATGAAATTCAACAACAGAAGCACCTCGGTCAGAACAAATTACTGTGACATGCAACAAGGTGCACAGGGACACGCCTTCGCTAGCTTGTCAAAAAAGATGGACATGCCTTTCGTAGCTATGCCACAATGCCATTTTCACTTTGACCAAACGCCTGGTACTTACCTCCAAATGAATCTTTAAGCAATCTCGTAAGCTTTGAATCACGAACAGGTACATGTGGGCTGCTTTCAGCAAGTGCATTGATGCATTTTCCCAGTGCGCTTAGGGACAAGTTGATAGACTTTGCCTCTTCTAACGTGTGACCCTCACTTCCTGCAAACATTAATTTCCAACATTACAGGGTTGCAAATTACAATAAAAAACTATTGTCTAAACAAAGATATAGAAGTGTAGCAAGCAAGGTTCCAAAAACCGGAACCGGAAAAAATCCCGGTCGGCGGCCGGTAACGGTAACCGGGCGGTTACCGGCCGGTTACCGGAAAAACCGGCAAAAAAACCGGTCACAATTTGAAAATCAAAATTTGAATTTTGAGATATTTTGAAACCGGTAACCGGAAAAACCGGCCGGTAACCGGAAAACCGGAAAAAAAAACCGGCCAAAATTCGAAAAATCAAAAATTCATACCGGCCGGTTTTTTGGTTACCGGTCTCCACCGGTAAAACCGGTAACGCCGGGATTTTGAACCATGGTAGCAAGACATGGTATCATCAAGAGAAAGATCTGTTATCATTTACCAATGAGAATGTACTCACCTGACTTGTCTATTCGCTCTGATCCTGCCAAGTCTACAACGACAAGCTTACTTTTCCTAACAATAGGTGGTCGGAAAGACCGCACCATGGAAGATGAATGCCCATTTTCACCAGAAATGCCAACATCCATTTCATGCCTACCTTTCACAGCCCTTCTGACATTTACCTTCACCAAAGATATCACAACAATAACTACCACGATCATAATGATGTGCTAATAGGTAGCAATATTAAGGAACATGAGGTTACCATGAGGATTGCATGACTACGAGATGACTCTGTATTTAACTTTGTGTTTGCAGCAACACGATGAGCCTCGCCAACCCTTAGAAGGTCCACGAAGCTCTTCTGATCTCTAACTTCAACTACTGTGGCCCCAGGCAATGAAACATCCCCTGTTCTTGGGTCTTCTACGATGGCTATATTGTCATTTACAGGATCAAGGAGGTCTTGTATCATTTCCATATACAACTGCAACAAGCCAACAACCATGCCCAATATACATTTATGACACAAGAACAGTACAGATTTGAAAGGCACACGTTAAAATTGGAGAATAGAGACATAATCACATAGAAGCCCAGCATCACAAACCTGTAGATAAGATACTGATACTGTATCAGTCTCAGGTGTTATATCAGCTAGAATGTCCTCCATTGCACGGACCATGATTCCCCGTGCAGCAGTATCTTCTTCACCAAGTCTTCCAAGTGTAAAAGTCTTCCCAGTACCAGTCTGCCCATATGCCATGACTGTACCATTATATCCCTCCATAACACTCTGCAAAACACAGAGAACACTACATTGTTACAGCAGTTGGTAAGAAAGCAACAAACAACAGGAGTCAAACTGACAACCATGGGCAGAACAAGAAAGTTCCAAGAGTTGAACTTCAAGCTTCATTCTATCATGTCAGCTACAAGAAAATTACAGATCCTTTCCATGTCCAATACCCACACCAGAAAGTCATTCGCAGTTTAGCTAAGATTTTTTTATCCACAAAAAATGGAAGTCAAAAGCACAGAGCATGCAACATGCAAATTTATGTTGCTTCCTAACAGGTCTCACTAAAAAAATCACAAGCTAATTTGAGTACGATAAACGGCAGAACAGATGGAAAAGTTTTACTCCAAAAGGTAAATACAAGAAAGGATGGAGCTTATATACCTCCACAACTGGTTTTGCGACACCTTCATACACCCTCTTCTGTGAAGCAAACTCTGTAAGCACTTCATCGAATTCATATGTTTCTGACTCCCAGTTGTTTTTACGAAGCTTTAATCTTTTGAGCTTCATAACGAATTTCCATCCAGTGAGACCATAAGAAAAAATATATGTTTTTTTTTTGCATAGCATGCTAAAGGGGAGGCCAAACCTCTGGCTGGAGTTCAACACAATCACCAAAGTCAGCATCCGCCGCCAACTCTTCTGCATTCCGAGGCCTAAGCCTTACAGCAACTCTGACTCTACTAGAAACTGCTAGGAACAGGGGGAAGATAAAATACATAAATTGATAAAAAAAAAAAGATGCTCCAGATCAAATCAATATTTCCACACACAACAAAAAAGAACAAAAAGAATGCTTCACATTTTCAACATAAGACATAAGGTCTGTCAATTAACTTACGAATTTGGAACGATCATGCTAGGCAACAATTATGCACAGCATACACTAAAACAACTAGCAAAAGAGGCATTTTAATATCCTATTCAGTACAAGAATTAAGTTCATCATTTCCACCAAGCGATTCTTCTGAAACGTCAAACCAATGAAAAACCAATCACCATGAAGTGATTTCTCTGCAATCATAGCGCACTTTTCATTCATGTTAAGTGAGTTGTCTACTTGGCCTGCCATGCACAATTTCATATGCACAAAGACAAACAACTATATTAGAGAGCAGGTCAACATACAAGAAAAGTAGCATCAAAATGTTGCAAGGAGAAGCTTCTAAAGTATTGAAAAAATAGGGCTCACAAGTTTAACTAGCAAGAACAAGACCTCGCTCTCTCCGCCTACACCCTTCTTCCCCAAAGCTTCGTCATCCTCCCTCAGATCCGGCCCCTCCCCCCTCTCTCTGGCTTACCGCCAACAAGATCTAGGGCGAGGGACCAACCCCGTGTACATTACTACTAGTGGGCTCTTCTCCCCTCCTCTGAAGCACAGACATGTCAGTTTTCTGCCGTTTCCGTGTCCGACACGAACACGTCGTGGACGCATGTCGGTTGATTTAAAAACAAATTTTAATTTATAAAATTTCCGACATGTGTCGGGCACAGCGTGACTACAAATCCGACACGGCCCAGGACACAGCCCACCAAGCCCCCCCCCCCCAATTTGGACAGGTTTGGCCACTCCCAGCCCATTCCTCTGCCACGGCCTCGGGTTAGAGTGAAATCGTCCGAATTCCCAGGTAGCAGAGGGAGTATTGAATCGAAGCTAAGCAAAAGGTGAGCTGCCAAGAAGCCGATGGCGATGGCGTGGCAGGCGAATCCTAGAGTGTCAAGGAGATCCGCTTCCTCTTCTGCCAATTCTCCCCCGCCAGTGCCCCCACCCGGTACCAGCCACCCGCCTCCTCTTCCCCCCTCCCTCCCTACCAGTTCCTCTCTCTTCTCATGTGGTGATTGTTGGTGGATTTGTGATCTGATTGTTCTTAGGGAATTCGTGAAGAACTACGGGGACATCAAGGCCCGCAACCCCTCCCTCCCCGTCCTTGTTCACGAGTGCTCCGGCATCGAGACCCAGCTCTAGGTGTACTACGGTACGTATTCCTCAATCCCATCTTTTCCAGGAATCCGAGATCTTGCTCTTGCCATGGTTCCCCGAATAGTTGGTCTGGTTCCTTAAGCTGTTTCTTGGCAATTTTTATCTTTTGCTGTGTTAAATGTTTTGATTGGCACTACCAGATCTGGTTATCTGGGATATCTCAGAAGTAAGGACTTTAGGACCTGCCCAATAGTTCCTTGGAGGCGGTACAGGTGGAGAGAGAGATCCATTGCTCATCTAGAATTTTTGAGAACTTAGAATGAGAGGAATTGAGGTGAATATGTGCTGGGGGGAACAGTTATTGATGTGGCGTAGAGTTGCTCATTCATAGGTAAACTAAAGACCTTTGGTCAAAATAGCCAAATCAAGGTTGTTACGGCGTAGCCAAGGCGACGACTCAGTCGTCCAGAGCCCGACGCCAAGGTCTATCACCCAACTTACTAAGGTAGGAGCTTGACGCCGAGGTCTCACACAGCAACAGCCGCCGCGCTCGCGGCCCCGAGTCCCGTCGCTCCTCCATCCGAAGCCACCGTCAGCCGGATCTGAAGCCGCACCGCCTCTACCCAAGCCGCATCGGTCGGATCTGGAGCCGCAGCCTCCTCCATCCTCTTCCCGAGCCGTACCTCACCTCCAGCTGCATCGGTCGTCTTCGGATCTGGCCGATCTGGTGGCTCTTGGCATGAAAGAGACGGGGGAGGCACCGGGCGAGAGGAGGCGGCGGCAGGGAGGGGAGGCGACGGGGGGAGGCGTCGGGCGGGGGAGAGGCGGCGGGCGGGGGGAGGAGGCGGCGGGGAGGGGAGGCGACGGGGGGAGCCGGGGAGGCGTCTGGCAGGGAGAGGAGGCGGTGGGAGAGGGGAGGGGAGGAGTCGCGAGAGCGAGAGCGAGGAATCGCGAGAGTGAGAGAGAGGAGTCGGTCGGGGCCGTCGGGCAGCCGCCGGTTAAGAAAAGGATTTTTGTGATTAAGTCCTCAGCAATCCTAAAAATTACAGACAGATCCCTCTTTTAATGGATTTCTTCTAATTTAGACCTCCTAAGACATGATTATTTGGATAATTTGTGTTATTATATTGCATGGTTATTTAATTTTTAGTCATATAAGGTATTATTTATCGTCTAACTACTATCGTCTAACTATCGCCATGGCGGGCGCCTAGTCGACTAGGCGTCCAGGCGCCTCGGCCTCGCCTCGACTTACCGGAGCGCCGTGACAACCTTGAGCCAAATATTGTCCAAAATAACCAAAGTTTATAGGAAAAAAGAAGGGGAAAAACTGTCCAGGCTAGTTGCTGGTGTGCTACATTTGGTCTGCATTAGCTGGTCTGGATAGCGAAGATGGTATGGTACTAGCACTCACTAGATTTGGTCAGCATTTGTCTCCTTTTTCTTCAATTCTATAATGTCTGGCTCCCATTATCTTGTCAATCAATACGGAGCATTGGTTATGGTTTATCGCTTATCAATTATCAATTGTTGTTGCTCTATTGCTTTGATTGTTCAAGAATCAAATATACATGTTATCTTTGTAGTCTTGATGATCAATGATCATACTTTTTCCCCAGGTTAACAGAATTTTTATTTCTGAAAGTGGTATTCACATTATTCACATAAACAATTGAACATATCATGAATTGACTGCAAGAAGAAAGAATAGCCAAGAGTCGGTTATCTTTGAGAGGTACATATTCTGAGTTTACTTTACACTTTATATTATTTCAGTTTAACAAGCATGAAAAACATAAAAAAACAATACATATATGTAATTATTCTTATTATTTAAATATATATAGCCGTGTCGCCGTATCGATATTTTTGGGAAAATGACGAATCCCCGTGTCGATGTTGTGTCGTGTCAATGTATCCGTGTCCATGCATCATAGCTCCCCTCTCTGGCTTCCTTCTCAGTCACTGGTCGACAATAGCCCCTCCGCCGGCCACTCCGTCTCTGGGATCCGGCAGCAACTCTCTAGCCAGATCGGTAGATCCCCCATTAGGGGCTCTGGATCTGGAAGCTCCTCCATCCCAAGACCGGTGAAATACGCGTTCTCCACTGGCAATCTCCAAGTCAACTTCTTTTGCTGCGATTCTACATCGCTGATGAGGTTCATCCCCACATGGTGTTCCTCAACCTCCAAATTAATGGAGGTCCCAAGGACCTTGGCCCGAGGTCTATGCCACCCACCGTTCTTGGTCCAATTCAAAGAGGAGACGCCCTCTTCACAAGTCCCAGTGGTTGCACGGTGGACAACTATGGTCGCCAACGCCTCCCACCAGATATGGCTATATGGCGTCAAGCATCACAAGGCAGCCTCAACATCATCATCTTCTCTGACGAGGTGCTTGTCTGTAGAGGGATCAATGCATTTCATTGTAATTTTCTTTTTCTCAGGGTCCTTTCTGCGAAATGGTGGAACATGCACTCAACTTTTGTATTTTCTATGATTAATCCAGAGTTTTAGGCCTGTTAAGGCCTTTCTGCCCTAAAAAATTATAAAAAAAATAGAGTTGTTTCTGTTTTTGGCATATAGTTCACACTAGCAGATTAACAATGCGCACGAAGCGCAGAATTATAAGAGTGTTATTGCTGTGATGCTGTCATATGGACTTCTGGCAATCTCCTAGATGAAGGAACCACACCGCATTCCAATCTAAATGGTAATTCAACACAGAGCAAGATGCACTCCGGTATCCAATCATTTGAATGCACATCTACCAACTGGTGTCCTTTGGAATGCTCTGCGGTTATGTTAAATTCGCAGGTAAATTGGAAAAGTGAGTGGTGGTTGGGTAAAAGGGGTGGACGATCATCATGATGATGCACATTGCAACAAGAGGACGAACACATGGTCCTGGCACCGCTAAAACTATACCAGCAATATGCTCCCGTCGAGGAAGCCACCTTTCTAATCTGAAAAACCCAAGCAGTAGTGTGGTGCAGCAGCTGCTACTACAGTTTCCAAGTGATACGATCCAAGGATATGACCCATTCACCAAAGGGAGCGCACTAGGTACTACAGTTTCCAGATGGTGCAAGTGTTCTGCAGCTGCGTTACACATTTGCATCCAAGCATGTAAGCAATCCCATTACTGAACAAGCAAATCAAAATATGAAGAGATTCACCAAACCGATCGAGCTATCGCAGCATCTAAATGGCGCAAGTGTTCTGCAGCTACATGACATATATACTTGCGTCAATGAATCAATATCCCCAAAATATTAAGAGATCAAGCGGCAGAATCAGCGGAAACGCGCAAGCAAGCGCATCAAGCAGACTCACCAAAATGCAGATCAACCCAAACCCCAAATCCCCCAAACCCCACAGCAGCAAATCCAAATCCAAATCCTACTCCCAGCGATCGGAGGCACACCCACCTCCAGACTCCGACGACGCTCGCCCGCCGCCCGCCGGAAGCGGCCCGGAGCTCGCCCGCCGGTACGCGCCGCCACCTCCACCAGCCGACAGCCGAGGCTTCCCCGCCGCCTTGGGCGTCGCGGTGGAGCTCTGCCTGTCCAGCTTCCCGCTCATCCTGGCCCCCGCCCCTCCCCCATTCCTGACTCCACTCGCCATACCACCACCCCACACGAGGTGCAGAGAGAGAGAGAGATCACGAGAGGGGGGTGAGCTGAGAGAGAGGAGAGGGAAACGGAGGCCGGGGAATAAATGCGGCGAGGGGAGGGGCGAGGGGATGCGGGGCCCGCGACAGCGAGAGAGGAGGAGGGCCGGCGAGGAGGGGGAAGCGAAGCGGAGAGGTTGCGTTGGGTTGGTGGAAAAGCCAAGCCGCCCGCTCGCACGCTGCACAACAAGGCGGAGCGGGCTGTGTCCCTGGTTTCTCCGGCTAGAATAGGCCCAGCCACTTCCAGTGGGCCAGAGATCCACCGGGCCCACCGGGCAGTGCTTGGGTGGGCGGTCCCTGATCACGTGCGGCTACGCGGGGCTGCTCCGTATTCTCGCGGGGTACGTACCCGTGTAGCTGGCTGCGTATGAAAGTGGGGCCCTGGGTGTACAAGGGGGATCTGGTTTGGATTCGGTGGCCGCTGGGTCTGGGAGCGGGGAAAAAGAGGCGTCAAAAGCTGTGGCCACTGTTGCTTCTTTATGACTGCTGGGCCTTTCTTTTCTGGGATTTGATCAGTTTAACCTGGGTCTTGCTGTTGATCCATTGGAGGGCAAATGGTTCAAAAATTGGTGTAACTTTTGAAATTAATGGGATAGTTTATGCTATCATGATTATATTTTAAACAAAGTATCTTTTTAAAATAAAATTTATAAGTCTACTATATTAGATATTGTATCGACTCCAATTATACCGAACAAAATTACGCGCGAGTATCTCTATCCGTATTCTTTCTTGCAAACAGTCAGAATTCAAAATTTTCAATAATAAACCATAGCAAAAAAAAAAGACCCAATTCTTTGCGGTTCTTCACATCTCTACCTCTCTTAGTAAGAAAAATACTACTATAATTGTGAAAAAAGATAGACTAACAGCGTCGCATTATCATCTGACTAACAGTGTTACCTTATCATCAGTCGCTAATTGCCACATGCAGTATCAGTGTATCACTGTGAGCATAGCATGCATTTTGTATTTTTCAGCTGCGAACTTATCATTCTTTGAATGCTTGCTAACCTTTGTCAAAACTGAATAGCATAACCGTGTCACTGTCAATGTTACCAAAAAAATCTATTTGGTGCCATGTTTCAATCGATCTACTGGTTTCGTGTGGGAGTTCACAAGCAAGGGCACACTGGTTCTTTCTATTCATTCGAAACACCCTGAATTTTGATGGTCTGACGCTTCTCGATGGTGAAACGAAATACTTGAATTAATTTTGTAAAAAACAGAGTTTAACTCTCTGGTTTTAACCATCTAAAAACGTACTGTTTTATTTATACCAGAATTGCTGTCTTCAGACTTCAGGTGTTCCTACACAAATTTGCTTGGGAAAAATTTTGGAACAAGAAAGACGGATAGGCTTTGGACTTGGAACTGCCTTTGCTTGGCTTGCAATTTAATTTTAGCTATGTAACCTATTTATGTCGCACTGTCACATTTGAGAATTTATCCACCGGTTGGTACAACTTACATCACCTTACTTTATTTCCTCTTAGGAAAGAGAGAATATTCTGATGTTGAACACAACAGTACATCCCTTTCACCTTAATTTAAGTCCATCAATCTCTTCAATTAAACCTTTAATGATTATGTTTACCGTGCACATCATTTTGCCTGTTCACACCAAGATTATGGCCCCTACTCCTATAAATGCTTTTGAGTGCTGAAAAATTAAAAGAACCTAAGGATTAACTGGGCTGTATCATTTTATATATGAATATGGTTTAACCTCTCTTGTAGGCATAACAAGCTCTTTCTGAACCGTCACACGGTATAAATTAACTTCGAAGTCATGCTCAATGAACAGTAGTACGTCTGAAAAACATAGCAGATTCAGATGTGCTAACTTGCTAAGTACGAAGTAATTGAAGCAAGCTAGTGGTTGCAGTATCATCTGCACTGTTACAGCAACTTCTGTTATGAAGAAATAAGCAGACTTTTGCAACTCATTTAGCTGAGTTTATGAGTAGTACCCATGACAGCAAATTTAGCTGGTGTCTGCTGGTAGTTGGGAGCCCTGAGCAGAAAGGCGAAAGAGACTTGAAATCGAATGATCCAATACCTGCTTTCTTTCTTGTCATGGACCAATTATTTCATGTTTTTTCTGCAAGAAGTAAAACAGCTATATTTTTTCCTTGAAAGAAAAGTAGAAGCATGGACTAAGGCCGCAATGGTCGAGTTTGTTATGAATAGCGCATGTATTCATATGAGGCCAATGGGCCGGTATATATACACAAAGTACATGTGGTAAATATGCAAAGAACCCCTCATAACAATGGGGAATAACAAACTATACATATATCTCTAACACCCCCCCTCAAACTCATGGTGGATCAACAACACTGAGTTTGGAGAGGAAGAAGCTGTGCTGTGCTCGAGTCTGGGCCTTCGTGAAGAAATCTGCGATCTGAAGCTCTGAAGGCACATACTGAAGAGCAATCACCTGATCATGCACACAAGTCCTCATGAAAGAAGCATCAACTCCAATGTGCTTGGTGAGCTCATGCTTCACAGGATCACGAGCAATACTGATAGCACCTGTACTGTCTGACAAGAGAGGGGTCGGTGTAGTGACAGAAACACCAAAATCCTCAAGTAACCACTGTAGCCAAGTAATCTCTGCTGTCAAGAGAGCCATAGCTCGCAACTCAGCCTCTGCACTCGAACGGGACACTGCAGTCTGTTTCTTCGTCTTCCAGGCAATGAGAGAACCACCAAGAAAAACACAGTAAGCAGAGATAGACCGGCGATCAGAGGGATCGCTGGCCCAAGTAGCATCCGAATAGGCCTGAAGCTGTAACGAGCTGGAACGTGGAAAGAAGAGACGGCGAGAGATAGTCCCACGAAGGTATCGTAGAACTCGAAGAAGGTGGCTGTAGTGAACCTGAGTGGGAGCTGAAACAAACTGACTCAGAATATGAACTGGATAAGTGATATCTGGACGAGTAACAGCAAGGTAGACAAGACTCCCAACAAGATGACGATAGCGAGTCGGATCAGAAAGAGGCTCGCCATCAGAGAGTCGGAGGTGAACATTGAGCTCCATGGGAGTCTCAACAGTACGTTGATCAGTGAGAGAGGCGCGATCAAGAAGATCCTGAATATATTTCTCTTTGGACATAAAGAAACCATCTGGAGTGGAAGTAACCTCAATCCCAAGGAAATAATGAAGAGGACCAAGATCCGACATAAGGAACTGCTCACTAAGACGAGCCTTAACAAAGGCAATGTACTCAGAATCATCTCCCGTAATGATCATATCATCAACATACAGGAGAAGAAGAGTCCGACCACGAGACGAAGTGTGGACAAAGAGCGCAGGATCATGATCACTAGCTGAAAAACCAGCAGCAGTGACCACAGAGGAGAAGCGCTCAAACCAAGCACGAGGGGCTTGCTTAAGGCCATAGAGAGAGCGACGAAGGCGACAGACCATGCCCTCAGGAACAGAATACCCAGGTGGCGGATGCATGTAGACCTCCTCACGCAACTCGCCATTAAGAAAGGCATTCTTAACATCAAGCTGAGAAACAGACCAGTGGCAAACAGACGCCACCGAAAGGAGAGTGCGAACAGTGGTCATGTGGGCCACAGGAGCAAAAGTCTCGTCGTAGTCAACACCATGCTGCTGCTGAAAACCACGAGCAACAAGACGCGCCTTATAGCGCTCAAGAGAGCCATCAGAGCGAGTCTTAATCTTATAGACCCACTTACATGTGATGGGATGAGAATGGGATGGAAGAGGAACAAGATCCCAAGTACCAGTACGCTCAAGGGCAGCAATCTCCTCGGCCATGGCAAGCTGCCACTCAGGGTGAGTAACAGCATCCCGGTAGGAGACAGACTCACGAGTAGCTGCGCCAGCAAAAGCAAAACGGGCAGGAGGCCGAATCGACTGGCGATCGCGGAGAGCGTAGCGAGGAGAAGATGACCCATCAGGGGAGGATGGAGCATCAGAAGAAGATGGAACATCAGAAGAAGATGACTCATCTAGAAGATCCTCAATACGAGGTCGACGAGTGTAGACGATAGTGGGAGGAGCCTAGGGAGTCGTAGGGGACGACACAGGCGGCGACAACGGCGAAGAGGCCACAGGGGGAATATGTGGAGACTCAGTAGGACAGGTGGACGAGGGCAAAACAGATATAGGAGTATCTGGAAAGGTCAAGAAAGACAGAGACTCCACAGAGGAAGCCGAAGGAGAGGCAGGACGTGGGTAGAATGGACGAGACTCGTCAAAAGTCACATCCCGAGAAACCCGTATCCGACGACCAACAGGATCCCAGCACCGATATCCCTTGTGCTCGGCACTGTACCCCAGAAAGACACACTCAACAGACTAAGCGGTCAGTTTGGTACGTTCTCGAGGGGCGAGGAGAACATAGCAAACGCAGCCAAACAAATGAAGGGCAGAGTAGTCAGGAAGAAGACCACAGAGACGCTCAACAGGGATTGCACCCTTGAGAGCAGAAGAGGGCTGAATGTTGACGAGATAGGTGGCAGTGGAAACAGCCTCGGCCCAAAAGTGAGGTGGAATAGAGGCGGCGATCATCAGAGTACGAGCCGTCTCAAGGAGGTGACGATGCTTGCGCTCAGCGACACCATTCTGAGCATGAGCACCAGGACAAGAAAACTGAGCGAGAGTGCCCTGCTCAGAAAGGAAGCTGCGCAGGTGACGAGAGAGGTACTCGCCAGCAGAATCAGCACGAAAGACACGAATAGGAGTGGAGAACTGTGTGTGTATCATAGTGGCAAATTGTTTATAGATGGGCAAGGCCTCACTACGAGAAGACATGAAATATATCCAAGTGTGGCGAAAAAAATCATCTATAAAAATGATATAATAACGATGACCCCCTTTCGAAACGAAGGGAGCCGGACCCCAAACATCTGAATGAACAAGATCAAAAGGACGCTGAGACACAGTCTCACTATGAGGATAAGGAAGCTGAATCTGTTTACCTAACTTACAGCCCTGACAATCTAAAGACACGTCTCCTGAGACAGACCCCAGAAGACCACGACGAACTAAGGACGACAGGCGAGATCCACACAGATGCCCAAGACGGTGATGCCACTGCTGGAAAGAGCCGGTAGACGAAGTGGCAGAAGCGGAGAGACTGGCGGCGGCGGCGGCAGCGGAAGGAAGATGAAGCCAGTCAAGCTCCCAGAGACGCTGTGAGTCACGGCGCCGAGGGCCAGAACCAACCAGAGCTCCCGTGTGGCAGTCCTGAACACAACAAGAGTCAGAGTCGAGAATAACTCGATAACCAAGGTCAGTAATCTGCCCAGCAGAAAGAAGCTGCAAGGTAAGGCGAGGAACATGAGCAACAGAAGGAACATGAAAAGATGAGTTGCTAAGAGATCCTCGACCAGAGACAGAAAGAGATGTACCATCAGCAGTAAGAACACTGACAGGAGAATCAAGAGGTGTAATAGAAGACAGAGTGGAAGAATCAGGAGTCATGTGAAAAGATGCTCCAGAATCAAGAATCCACGGGGAGGTACCTGACTGTGTAGGAGGTGGTCTCTCAGTGCCTGAAGAGTCAGTAGCAGAACCTGCAGAACCTGTCGAGGGAGATCCTGAAGCGGCAAGTAGGCGTCGAAGTCTGGCTATCTCCTGCTCAGTGAGAGAAGCTGCTGAAGAAGTCGAGGCAGACGTCGTCGTAGAAGCACTAGTGCCAGTAGAAGAACGGCGTGAAAGATGCCGCTTCTTCTTGTAGCACTGAGACTCAGTGTGGCCATCCTTGTCGCAGTAGGAACAGTGAGGACGGCCACCTCCAGACTGAGGACGGCCACCACCACCTGTGGTAGCCGCTGGAGGAGGCAGTGTAGCAGGCGGACGAGCGGCGAGCACAGAGGGGAGTGGCAGCAGACCAGCACCACTCAAACGAGTCTCCTATGCGCGTATCTCAGTAAGAGCCTCCAGGAGAGTGACACGAGGGTGGCGTGCAAGGAGCTGGGCACGCCTTTGCTCGAACTCAGGACGAAGGCGAGTAAGGAACTCGTAAACCCGCTGAAACTGTAGATCAGCACGTACCTCCAGGCAGCACGGACAGGTACGACAGCCAGCAGTGCGAAGTGAGTCCAACTGACGCCAGACAGCAGAACTCTGAGCGTAAAAGGCGTCAACAGTAGCATCACCCTGCTGAAGAGAGTGCTCCTGGCGGACCACGGACAGGTACAGGGCATCACCAGAGGGCTCGTAGCGCTGACGAAGATGAGTCCACATCTGAAAAGCCGAAGGGAGTCCCACAACCTCAGAAGAAAACTGAGGCTGGACACTGGCGATGAAGACAGCAGCAGCCCGAGCGTCGTCATCATACCACTGAGTGTAGACGGTCAGACGATCCGTGTAGGAATCCAGAGCCTCCTGGTAGGCAGAGGCAGCTTTATCATCAGCAGCAGCTTTATCATCAGCAGCAGCTTTATCGGCTGTCGGAGGCAATGCAACAGGCGTAGGCTCCGTCGGAGGAATAGGGCAAGGCGGGCAGGTGACATCGCCAGAGAGGACGCCCCAGAGACGAAGACCACGCATGTGAATGCGCATGTGAGACACGAAGTCGGTGTAATTAACACCATCAAAGATCACCGGGCAGCGAGGGAGGGCAACGGTGCCCATTGGTAGGCGGCGCTGGACGGCGCGGCGACCAAGGCAACGAAGTCTAACAGGCGGCGCTGAACGGCGCGGCGGTTAGAACGACGTTTTTTTTTTGCTTTTTTTTCCCTTTTTTTTTTCTTTTGACCGGTCAAACCGACCGGCCTTACAAAGCCGACCGAGGGAGGCCTCGGTCAGGGGCGAGCGGACCGGAGTCTGGCGGGGGCGGCCGACGGCGGGGCTCCGGGCGGACCGGAGTCCGGCGGGGGCGGCCGACGGCGGCGGCTCCGCGGCCTACTTCGGCGGCCTGCCTCGGGCGAAGACGGCGACCAGGCGGCCGACGGCAGCGGCGATGGAGGCGCGGGGACGGCAGCGGTGGAGGCCGGCGCGGATCTGGCGATGGCCCGGGCGGTGGCGCGGGGAGGCGCGGGGGGAGCCGGTCTCGGGCAGAGGAGGCGGAGCGGCGGCCTCGGGCGTGGAAAGCGGCCAGCAGCGGCGATGGAGGAGGTCGGCGGATCTGGCGGTCGAGTGGGAGCAGAGGAGGCCGGCGGGGACGGCAGCAGCGGAGGAGGCCGGCGAGGCGACCGGGTGGGAGTCGGGCGGGGCCGACGGCACGGCGGAGGCCGGGAGTCGGCGGCGGCGGCGGCGCAGGGAGGCCGGCGACGGCGCGAAACCCTAGGTAAACCAAAACCCTAGTTTTGGCTCTGATACCATGTTATGAATAGCGCATGTATTCATATGAGGCCAATGGGCCGGTATATATACACAAAGTACATGTGGTAAATATGCAAAGAACCCCTCATAACAATGGGGAATAACAAACTATACATATATCTCTAACAGAGTTAAGCGAGTGCCGAGCAGAGCGACTCGACTCCAGATTCCCATTCCCCTCACTGCCTCATGCCTCCTCCTCCATATCCTAAGTCCTAACCCTAGAACAAGGCAATGAGCTGCGATGGGCCAATGGCGACAGCCGGCGAGCAACGAACGGAGTGGCTAGCCGGCGAGAGGGGTGTATGGTGACCTAGAGCGTGACGAGTGAGTGAAGGAGGGGCTATAGGCTAGAGGCACGACGTGGGTGAGGCACCGAGCGAGTGGCTGATCAAGGCTTACCAGCTCAGAGAGCGACAACTAGGAGAGCCAAAGGAATCGTGTCACGATATGTTTTAGGTAAATCTTCAAGTAAACTCTTATTACGAAATAAGCGCTATGACATCACTTGTTATAACATGCACGCGCGAGATATGAAACAATAAAGAATAATTATGAGCACGAGACAAAGATTTAACGTAGAAAATCCTTGCAGAAAAAAAACACAGACATATAGTTGATGAAATCACTACATAGAAGAGAAGTTACAGAAGGCTCTTAACGTATTACATGTATAGATAACTTGTGCTATGTATGATTCGTTGTTATGAGGCTTACAAGGGAATAAACAGCCTTAGAACAACAATCTCAAATGAGGAAGGAACATGGTCCTAGTCGGTAATGAAAATAGAGATCTATTAGGAAATTGGAATAGTAACCTACTCGAAGACGGGAATAACACATCGCTCAGAGATGAAATAGTCTCAGAAGATAATAATAAAGAGATGTTGTCAAAAGCTCCTCGAGTAGCCATGTCTAACTCTAGTCGGTGCAAACACATTTAGACACCACGATGGTGCAAACACATTTAAACACCACGATGGTGCAAGTTGGTGCAGAGTCTATCACGGATATGGAAATGATTCCAATTATAATTTTTGAACAATTCACATTATGAAAATGATTCCAATCATAATTTCTGACCAATTCACATTACCGACCAATCATATTGGTCAGAATATATCTTTGAACAAAACCTAATCGAATTCTTAGTGGGTGTACCTGACCAGATTTATATCATAAAATACAACAACTCTTTTTAACATGAAGAAATTCGACATAAT
Organism: Dendrocalamus latiflorus; assembly: GCA_017311315.1. NCBI lineage: Eukaryota > Viridiplantae > Streptophyta > Magnoliopsida > Poales > Poaceae > Dendrocalamus > Dendrocalamus latiflorus. Next base: position 1,503,897 of record CM029618.1, read on the forward strand.
TAGGTTCTGCTCACAATGTTGCTTACATAATTTCAGATTTAGTACTAATTATGTGTTATTTATCTTATCATCCAACATAGAAATGGCCTATAAAATTAGAACAATACACATGATAATCGGCCTATGAGTAGCCGTCCTAAAAGGCTTGTACTTTGTTGTTAGGACATCCATGCCTATGCATCTTCAAGCTACAAGCAACGACAATCCAACTATATATGATTTCATCTTCCATCGATAATTTCTTTGATTTCACTTTCTTTAACATGTTCACATGTGAATTATAGCTGTTGATTCTATTTAGTGGCATATACTAAAATTAAGCGTGATTGCAATACAATTTGTGTATGGCTTCTTTTGCTATTGGATAATACTCTTGGTTCACACCGACAACTCCGCCGCTATACCTAAAATTTGGTAATAGTCAGCCACTACGGCATATACACCTAGCTAGCGCTGTGCTGTCCATAATACCCTGACTGCTTTCAGGTCAATCTAATGATCTGAGTTAGAGCTAGGAGTCAGGCCAAACTTATCCATACTAGCCCAAGGCCCGGCCCGGCCCAAGCACGACACAGGCACGCCACGTGGCGGGCCAGGCCGAGCCTAGAAAGCTAGCCTGTTGGTCGGCACAGCATGGCAAATCGTGCCGTGCTCGGGCTGGCTCAACTCAGCGAGCATCGACTTCTAAATATAAGGACTTCTAAATCTGAATTCTGAAATGCATCGACTTCTTAATTTCATTTTTTGCGGCCTTTTGCCTTTTTCTCATTATTCTTTTTTATTGTCCGTAATAATATGTATATGTTTGTGTGTGTATATATATATAATTACTTAGAAAATTTTAATAACGACTACAGTGCTAAGAAAGCCGAGAAGCTATAAGCACACGACTGTTTAGAGCGACACCTCAACATGTTGTAATTTATTTAACAAATTAAGTGCCAGTACTCATCACTGACTCTCCAAGGACGTGACGAATGGAGCACCAGCACCGCAGATTACCCCTCTCTTTGGATTCTTCCTGGTCCCTTGCTCGATGCTTAGCATGTCTGTCATCTAGCTTGAGCAGAGCAAGATTGACCCAATCTGGCCTTTTCTTAATTGGATCTATTCATGCTGATGTTTTATAAATGGTGTATCTGAAAGTCTGGAGCTGCTCCTGAGTGGAGTAATTCTAGGATCGAGACCAGGCTTGTACTGCAACTCTGTCGCCTGAGATCATGGCCTCATGGGCAAGTTCAGCAATGCAACAGTAGAAAGAAGACGGCACACTCTCATGGCTCCTGGTGGAATCCGAAAAGGCCAATGCTTTTCGAGAAATAATAATAAAACACTTCACCACACACGGTCGGATCTAGAAAAAGGTGTAAGATCAATCTGGCTGCTTTCAATACATAAATAAAAAGAAACAAGTGCCCCCATGAACCCAGGCCAATGCTGTTTAGATGCCGCTCCAACGGACTGTTGGTTACGTTTTTGGCTACGGTTTTTGACTGTTAGCTGAAATAGCACTATAGTGACTGTTAGTTTTTTCTAAGTCATTCAATTAAAGAGAAATAAGAAATTAAGAAAAAAACACCGTTATATATCCACAAACAATACAAAGGAAAACGGTGAAAAAGCAAAAAAAAAAAGGTAATTAGAAACCGACACATTATAAATAGTTTCTACTTAAAAAAGTTGAAATCCAGAAAAAAAATCTAGAAGCTAAAACTGTTTGAAACGGCGCCAGCACTAGCTAGCGTTTCATATGTGTACAGTAACAGGTGTGCGTACTTGAGTTGGTCACAGGCGGAGGGGAGGCACAGTAGGGACCAAGGCCAACAGCATTGGCATATGGTTGGCCTTATCATATGAGTAGATCAGGAGAGCAGATCGGATCAGACGAGATGCCCTGCTCCGCCGGAAAAAAAAAGAAGCTTCAGGCAATCGACACTGGCATCGTGCCATGAGCGCAACGCAAGAGGGAAATCGATTGTCGAGTGTCCAGAGCCAGACGCCTTCTTTTCGACACGAGCAATGGCGTCCAAATTTAATTTTACCCTGCGTCCCTAACTGCGTATGAATCTTATACAAGCTGCTAAACTGTGAAGAGAGAGGGACGTGGAGGGGAACTCGCTGGATGCTAGCTTGTGCAGACTGTCGGGGCACTGTGCTTCTGCAGCAGTGCGTTACAGGTAAGTAGCTGCTACCACCATGCCGCGAACAGTGCAGACATACATGCATGCGAAATGCACCAACTAAACGACATTGAGTAAATATAGGGCCCATTTTTTTTCCCCAGTTTATGATTTATATCTTATGACTTTTTTAAATAAATAAATATGACTTTTTTCATTATTTTTAGGTGACTTATCGGATTAGACTTTTTAAAACGATTTTATAAATATTTAATTTATTCACATAAACACTCATACTAATTAAAAGTAATTAGCTGTAGTCATAATCCATCAGCCGAGTCTAGCCTAGTGTCGCTGTCCAATCTCCTGTGCTTTCGCTCGCCCTCACCAGCGTGTTGGACTACTCAACTCGCAAGGGAAGTGAACAGCGGCGACGAGTCCTCGGCTCGGCTGCACGTTGCGCGGAGCATGGCATGTCGGGGGGTGGCGCGGGCACAGCAGTTAGTGGCCAACGGGCCGGTCCTGTTCCGATCGGACGCATCATGCAACGGTACGTGTGTGTCATTGCTGGAGAGCGCTGTCGCCCGCGACGACTTTGGTGGTGGCTGCACTGCTGCAGCCTGTAGGCCATGGCCATCGGCCGGACGGAGACGTGCGTTCATGGTGAGCTTGCCTGGGTCGACGGCTTGCATTTTCGTTCACAAGAAACGATCCAATTTTCACAGGAATCGAAGAAGATTATCGCATTGCAAACTGGGCCTAAATATGGAACTACACTGTGCCTAAGTCCGGTTAAAATTATACGTACCTATTTTTTTACATATTACTTCTCACGAGCAGTTAAAATTTAAAAAATTAAATTATAATACACGGACGAAAAGAACTTATCCATAGGCGTGCGGAGCGACCGCTGATTCGACCACACCTATAGCGGATCCAAAGGTGTGGGGAGAATGGGCCTGGCAAGACCACCCCTTCCGACGAGCCCACCACCTACTTTTTAGGCTGGGCCCACTCCACTACTTTACAGCCCAACCCGTACAATCCTGAGAGAGCTTGGGCTGCTAGGTGGACCAGACCACGGCGCCGAACCCACTAGTACGACCCGACCGACCAGTCTGATCCATCAAACCGACCTGACCCGACCCGACCCGACCCAACCATCCTCGCATCGTCTCCCTCGACCCTAGGTGGTGGCTGGCCGGAGCTCCATCCCGAACCCTCGCCACCCCCCGTCCCCAGCCGATGTCGTCGTCGCCGCTGCCGCAGCCGGCTGCCGCCGCGCCCACTTCCGCCTCGGATTCGCCTCCGCAGGCGGCGCCCTCGGAGCCCGCGCTGACCGCCGCGCAGAAGGCGCTCCGCTCCAAGCCGGCGCGCCCGCCCGAGGACCCCGACAAGAAGGTTCGGCTCCCCCTCCTTCCCTTCGTGTGCCCGATCGATGGTAGCTTTTATGAGCGGTCCTCTTGTGCTTGTTTTGCGTTGCGGTTGGGTTGCTAGGGTTTTGGGGGGGGGGGGGGGGGGGGCGTAGTCTTTGCCAGTAGCTAAGCGCAGTGGAGTGGAGCGAAGGCCTTAGGCATCATGTACGTGCGTCGTTGCGTTAGTAAGTAGTACATTGCAAAAATCCAAGGATGTTGGAATGTTCATTGCCGCAATCGAGTGACCACTAGAATAGAGTTCAGCCCAAGCACTATTTAACTGTCGAGCTAAGTTGCATCGAGCTATGCCATTTTTCATCTTTTAGAGTTGTACTTGTCAACTGTATGTAGCATTGTCATTTTTCAACCGATAGGGAATTGCATTTCGACTTATTCTGCTCTTTGACATAATTAAATTGGCGAGTGTCGTGTCAGAAGAATCGAGAAAGAACATACCAGAATATCTAGTCATGTAACTGAGTGACCTACTTGTGCTTTATGTAGAATCCTTTGCATCATGGTACCACGTCTTCACGAGTTCACGAAGAACAACAGCTTAGTCTAACATTGGTAAAACATAAATTGTCACCCGCTTCCTAAGTCTGGAAAGCAGGGCAATAATTAACATCCACCAAAGTTTGCCTTCTTTGTACTCAAAAACTTCAGTATGATGATTGATGAATCACCCAATAGGATTCGATCCTGGCAAACCGTGTCATTCAAAGTGGTTTTGTTACACTATATGCTTCATAGTAATTAGATGATAGATCTTATTGATTAGTAAGCTTTAATGATTTTTTACTTAGTAGTTCATGTTGCCAAAATTCTTTCAACAGAATAAAAAGCTCAAGGATGTGGAGATCAGTTTTCCAATTGTTTATGGAACCATTTCTTTCTGGCTTGGTAAAAAAGCAAGCGAGTAAGCATTTACTTCACAGAAACTTATTTTTTGTCAACTTTCAAAAAATACTCACATTGTTGCTTCTTTGAACTGTAAATACAATGTCAACTCTTACATTATTACATATGGTGAATATTGCCTAAAGGCCATGTATATGTTTTTTTTTCTTCTAGATACAATTCTCACAAATGGACTGTGTACGTCCGTTCTGCAACAAATGAGGATTTGAGTGTCATAGTTAAGCGTGCAGTGTTTCAACTTCACCCGAGTTTTACTAATCCAACAAGAGTTGTAGAGCAACCACCTTTTGAGTTGTCTGAATCTGGATGGGGAGAGTTTGAAATAGCAATGACCCTTTATTTCCACAGTGATGTCTGTGAGAAGCGCTTGGATTTGTAAGTTGCACACTTCTTGTCTCAATAGTGGTTTTCCTTTGGGTGAGCAGATAGTTATACCATACAAATGATTCAGGTATCATCAACTTAAGCTATATCCAGAAGAGGACACTGGGCCTCAATCAACCAAAAAACCTGTTGTTGTGGAAACATATGATGAAATTGTCTTCCCTGAGCCTACAGAGGCTTTTTTTCAACGCGTGCAAAATCATCCAGCTGCTACTGTGCCAAGGCTACCTCCTGGTATAACTTTGCCTCCTCCAGGTATGCCTCCGTACTTGCCATGTACTTCTTATATATCTCATAGTGGGAAAAATAATGTAGCATTCTGAAATTATCAATCACTTAGGTCCTATGGAACTTGTGCCACATGATAAGAAACGTGGTGACACTAAGGATCATCCTTTGAGCCAGTGGTTCTCGAATTTCTCTGAAGCAGATGAACTATTAAAACTGGCTGCTGCTCGTCAACAGGTGAGATTTACAGCTAACAACAATTGTGCTTATTCTATGATATATGACTATGTTGGCAATACTGCCAGAGGGCCTTCTTAGTTCTTACTTTCCCATGTACATAGTCTAGCCATGCATGCGAGCTGTAGAGAATTCTGTAATTATTCCTTTTGTTGAGAGGGGTTTCTTATATCAATTTCAGTTGGTAATGTGTTTCAAGCTAAGTTCTACATGTCGAAGTATACTTGACAATACTGCCAGAAGGCCTTCTTACTTCCCCAGTACATAGTCTAGCCATGCATGGAAGCTGTAGATATTTCTGTAATTATCCCTTTTGTTGAGAACTTCCCTATATCAATATTCAGTTGGTAAATGTGTTTCGGGATAAGCTCTACATCTCAGAATGATAGAAAATTCAGTGTCTAGTAGATGGCTATTTATCCTTCTAATATGCATATCAAACTTTTGTGGGCAACATGATGGTAAAATTTCACACTGGGTGACTGGGTGTCACTGGCCTAGACTGACTGATATCACCCTAGATACGTAGGAGCTTAAAACCACATAGTGTGCTTGGTAGCTTTTATTTCATTTTAATTGTTTGGTTATGCGATATTGCATATAGTGATTCACACACAAACCTGATAGGGTTTGCATAAACATGAATAGTTGGTTGGGAAAAATAACATCCAGTGATTTGTCATTGTTATTCTTTCCATCCTCCAGGTGCAGGCTCACATAGCCAAGCTGAGAAGGCAGTTAAGCATGATAGATGGAATGCCCCAGCAATCCAAAGCTGTTTCTGGTCAGTAAAGTTACTCGTTTTTCTGATTAGCAGTGGTTGCATATGTAAATTATGCTGAAGGGTTTGAACTGATGATGAACTGCACTATCTTCTATGTTCAGTTCTTGGCCAACAGTTTGGGCACAGCTAATGTAACATTCGCTGTTG